>PVJI01010866.1:0-58468 GCA_004026765.1 Micronycteris hirsuta | reverse complement strand
TCATCACATGCTTTAGGAAATGCCTACTTGCAAGAAAAAGCTTAACTCTGAGCTGAGGATTTTTGCATCTAGGTTCATCAGGGATATTGCCTGTAATTTTCTTTCTTTGTAGTGTCTTTATCTGCTTTTGGAATTAGGTTAATGCTGGCCTTGTAAAAAGAGCTTGGAAGTCTTTCCTCCTCTTGAATTTTTTTTTTTTGGTAATGGTTTGAGAAAGATAGGTGTTCTTTTTTGAGTGTTTGGTAAAACTTGCCTATAAAGCCATCTGGTTCTGGACTTTGGTTGGCTGGGAGTTTTTTGATTACTGCTTCAATTTCATTAGTTGTAATTGGTCTCTTCAGGTTTTCTGATTCTTCCTAATTCAGTTTTTTTTCCCAGTAGCTATGCATATTAAACTTTATTTTAAAAATATTTTATTGATTATGCTATTACAGTTGTCTCAATTCTTTCCCTTTTGTCCCCCTCCACCCAGCACGCCCCACTCCCTCAGGCAATCCCCACACCATTATTCGTGTACATGGGTCATGAGTATAAGTTCTTTGGCTACTCCATGTCCTCTGTTGTACTTTACATCCCCATGGCTATTCTGTAACTACCTATTTGTAGTTCATTTTTTAAAAAAGATTTTATTTATTTATTTTTAGAGAGAGGAGAAGGGAGGGAGACAGAGAGGGAGAGAAACAGCAATGTATGGTTGCCTCTCACATGGTCCTCATAGGGGACCCGGCCCGCAACCCAGGCATGTGCCCTGACTGGGAGTCGAACCTGCGACCCTTTGGTTCGCAGCCCACACTCAATCCACTGAGCTACACCAGCCAGGGCCTATTTGTAGTTCTTAATCCATGCACTTCCTCACCCATTCCCTCACAGCCCCCTCCTATATGTCAACCATGAAAACGCTCTCCATATCAATGATTATCTCTGCTCTTCTTGTTTGCTTAGTTTCTTTTTTAGATTGAATTGCTGACAGATTTGTATTTATTGTCATTTTATTGTTTATAGTTTTGATCTTCTTTTTCTTAAATAAATCCTTTTAATATTTCATATAATAATGGTTTGTTGATGACGAACTCCTTTAGTTTTTGCTTGTCTGGCAAGATCTTTATCTTCTCTTCAATTCTAAATGATAGCTTTGCTGGGTAGAGCAATATTGGCAGTAGGTCCCTACTTTTTATGAATTTGAATATTTATTGCCAATCCTTTCTAGCCTGCAAAGTTTGTTTTGAGCAATCAGCTGACAGTCTTATGGGAATTCCCTGTAGGTAACTAACTTTGTTTCTTTTGCTGTTTTTAAGATTCTCTCTTTATCTTTAACCTTTGGCATTTTAATTATGATGTGTCTTGGTGTGGTCCTCTTTGTGTTCATTTTGTTTGGGACTCTGTGATTCCTGGACTTGCATGTCTATTTCCTTCACTAAATTAGGGAAGTTTTCTTTCATTATTTTTTGAAATAGATTTCCAATTTCTTGCTCTTTCTCAACTCCTTCTGGCACCCTTATAGTATGAACGTTAGAATGCTTGAAGTTGTCTCATAGGTTGCTTACACTTCCTTGTTTTTTTGGATTCTTTTTTCTTCTCGTTGTTCTGTATGGTTGCTTTTTGCTTCCTTATGTTCCAAATAATTGATTTGATTCTCAGTTTCAGTCACTCTACTACTGTTTCCCTGTAATTTGTTCTTTATTTTAATTAGTGTATCCTTCATTTCTGACTGGATCTGTTTTATGCTGTTGAGGTCCTCACTAAATTCCTTGAACATACTTATAATAATGGTTTAAACTCTGCATTTGATAGATTTTTTTCCCCATTTTGTTTAGTTCTTTTTTTTGGAATTTTGATCTGTCCTTTCACTTGGGCCATGTTTCTTTATCTCCTCATTTTGGTGTCCTCCCTGTGTTTGTTTCTATGTATTAGGGAGAGCTACTCTGACTCCATGTCTTGGTAGTGTGGCCTAATGTAGTGGCACAGCCTCCACTATCACCCACGCTGGGTACTCGAGGTGCACCCTTTGTGTGGCTGTGTATACCCTCCTCTTGTAGTTGAGCCTTGATTGCTATTGGCGGGTCAATGGGAGGGATTTACCCAGGCCAGTCAACTGCAAGGACTGCCTGTGACCACTGACCACCAACATCTGCTCTTTGTGGAGGATCAGCTGTACAGAGGCAGGGGGTGGTGCTCTGATGTAGTCTGTAGCTGGGTGCACAGGTTCTGGGGTTTCCCTGGTTGTGCAGGCTAAGGTCAGCCCCCACCTGTGTCTAGCTGGGGCCACCCTGCATGGGCCATAAAGCAATCTGAGAAGGCTGCTGCTTGTGCTGGGCTTGGATATTTCCAGGTGAAGCCAAGCTGTGAATCTAGGCTGGCTACTGCTAGTGTTGGGCCTGAATCTCTTAGCAAGAGGTATAGGGTCTGGGGGCTTGCTGAGACTGGCTGTTGCTTGTTTGATAGGATTTAGGAAGTTGTGAATCATGAGCCAAGACCAGCGACTTATATAGAAAAGTCACAGTTTACAGTTTGGGTGAGCCTGTAAGTTGGGTGGGATGGAGTCTCGAGGGATCTCCAGGGTGGGGCAAACAGTGTTAGCCAGGTTGATGAAGCCTCAGATATGATGGCACCAGCCTGCCAGCTCTGTGGCTCTGTGGGGGGAGGGTTCAGCAAAGGGACAATTGCTTCTGACCACATTTATGTTTGGGAGAAAGCTGTACTCCAGTTCTTGCCTTGATGCCAGACACTTGAGTTGCTCCCTGTATGCCACTGGTGTGTTTCAAGCTGCTACCGTGGTGCTGGAGCTCAGAGGGAGTGAGTCTGAGAAAGTCCATGTGTGGGTTCTTTAAGGGGAAGTGCTTGGGACTCCAGAATTTTCTTCCACTGACTCAATCCCCACTGGTTATTGCATCCAGAAGCTATGGGGACTTATCTTCCTGGCACTGGAACCCTGGACTGGGGTCCTGGTGTGGGGCTGGGACTCATCACTCCTGAGATATTCCTCCTGAAATTTTATTCACCATATGTGCATGTGGGACCAGCCTGTTCTGTGACTACATCCCTCCTACCATTCTGGATGTTTGTGGTTCTTCAACTCTGTAGTTGTCAGACTTCCATTCAACTTAATTTTTGATGGTTCTAAGTGATGGTTGTCCTATAGTTTAGTTGTAATTTTGATGTGGTTGTGCAAGGATGTGAGCGGTGTTTACCTATGTTGCCATCTTGACCAGAAATCTCAGTTTTGGAAGATTGTATGTTTCTAGGAACTAATCCATTTTGCCTCGGTTGTCCAGTTTATTGGCATATAGTTTTTTTTGTAGTATTTTCTTCCAAACTTTTGTATTTCTGTGGTGTCAGTTGTTACTTCTCTTTTTGTTCTTGTTTTTTAAATTATATTTTATTATTTATGGTATTAAAGTCCCAAAGTTTTCCCCTTTGTCCCCCTTGATTCAGCCTCCCCACTCCTTCAGACCATCCCCACACTGTTGTCCATGTTCATGGGTCTTGCATATATGTTCTTTGGCTACTCTATTCCCTATGCTGTGCTTTACATCCCCATGACTATTCTGTAATTACCAACTTATACTTCTTAATCCCTTCACCTTTTTTCACCCATGCCCCTACCCACCTTCCATCTGGCAACCAACAAAATGTTCTCTATCTTTGATTCTGTTTCTGTTCTTGTTGTTTACTTTATATTTTAGATTTAATTATTGATAGGTATGTATTTATTGCCATATAATTGTTCATAGTTTTCTTCTTCTTTCTTCTTCTTCTCCTTCTTCTTCTTCTTCTTCTTCTTGAAGACCTTTTATATAATAATGGTTTGGTGATGATGAACTCCTTTAGCTTTCTCTTGTCTGAGAAGCTCTTTATCTGTCCTCTGATGCTAAATGATAGCTTTGCTGGGTAGAGTAATCTTGGTTGTAGGTCCTTCCTTTTCATCACTTTGAATATTTCTTGCCAATCCCTTCTAGCCTGAACGTTTCTTTTGAGAAATCAGCTGACACTGTTATGGAAGCTGCCTTGTAGGTAACTATCTGCTTTTCTCTTGCTGCTTTCATGATGTTCTCTTTGTCTTTAACCTCTGGCATTTTAACGATGAACTATCTTGGTGTGGACCTCTTTGGTTTCATTTTGTTTGGGACACTATGCACTTCCTGTACTTGTATGTCTATTTTCTTCACCAAGTGTTGGTACACTTGAAGTTGTCTCAGAGTTGTCTCCTTATACTATCCTCATTTTTGGGAGGATTCTTCTTCCATCTTGCTGTTCTTATTGGGTGTTTTTTGCTTCCTTATATTCCAACTCACTGATTTGATCTATTGATTCCCGGAAAATTGTTTCTCATTTCAGTTAGTGTATCCTTCATTTATGACTGGTTATTTTTTTTATGATTTCCATGTTCTCTTTTATGCTGTTTAAGTTCTCTCTGAGTTAATTTACTCTTCTCCTAAGTTCATTGCACATCCTTATAACCAGTATTTTGAACTCTGCATCTAGTAGATTGCTTATCTCCCTTTTGTTTGGTTCTTTTTCTAGCGTTTTGTTCTGTTCTTTTATTTGGGACATGTTTCTTTGTGTCCTCATTTTGGCAGCCTTCTTGTGCTTGTTTCTATGTATTAGGTAGAGTTGCTACACACACCCCCTCCGGCTTGGTAGAATAGCCTAATATAGAAGGTGTCTTGTAGAGTCCAGTGGCACAGACTCCTCTGTCACCCAAGCTGGGTACTCAAGGTGCACCCACTGTGTGGACTGTGTATGCCCTTCTCTTGTAAATGAGTTTTGATTGCTGTTGGCAGGTCAATAGGAGGGACTTACCCAGGCTGATTGATCACCTGCAAGGATTTACTGTGACCACTGACAACCAACCTCCATCCACCATGGAGGACCAGCTGGGCAGTGTCCCACTCCACAGAGCAGGACTTACTTCAGCAGGGCACTGGTGCCTGCTGACTCCATCCCTTGAGTGTGTTGCTTATGGAAGTGGTTGGGTATTTCTTCTACATGGTTTGTAGGTGGCCACTGGGTATGCAGGCTCCAGAACTTCCCAGGAGCTGCAGGCCTCTGCCACTGCCTGTGTTCTGTCTGGGGCCATCTAATATAAGCTACAAAGCAATAATCTGCAGATGGCTGCTACATGTGCTGGGCTTGGAGGTGCCCAGGAGAGGCCAAGCTATAAACCAAGGCCAGTTGCTACTAGTGCTGTGCCTGAGACAACTTAGCGAGAGGTACAGGGGCTGAAGCCAGATGCTGCTTGTTTGCAAGAATTTAGGAAAATCTGAAGCATGAGCCAAGATAAGTCATTCATAAGGAAAAACCACTGGAAACAGCTTGGGTGGGCCTGAAATTTGGGTGTAGAAGAGCCTCAGAGAATTACCAGGGTGGGGCAAACATTGTGAGCAAGGTTGGTGGACTCTCAGATATGGCACCTGCCTGTTAGCTGTGGAGGGGGGTGGTCTCAGAAATGGGACAATGGCTCCTGACACACATCTGTCTGGGAGAAAGCTATCTCCCAGCTCTTACTTCCATGCCAGACACTTCTGTTAGTTCCCAAATGGCTCTGGTGCCTTTCAAGCTGCTGCTCTGGCTCTGGAGCTCTGAGGGAGTGGCTCCAAATGTCTGTGCATGGCTCTTTTAAGAGTAACTGCTTGGGACTCTAGACGTTTCTGTCTTCCACAGCCTCAATTCCCATTGCTTTTTGTAGCTAGTGGTTATGGGGACTTTTCTTCTTAGTACTGGGACACTGGTGTGGGGGACTGGTATAGGGCTGGAAACCCTCCCTCCTGAGATATCCCTATGGATTTTTATCCACCACATGTGGGTGTAGGACTGGCTCATTTTGTGTCCCCATTCCTTCTACCAGTCTTGATGCAGTTTATTCTTTAATTTTGTAGTTGTAGGACTTCAATTCAGCTCAGTTTCTGGTGGTTCCGAATAATGGTTTTTCTGTAGTTTAGTGGTAATTTTGATGTGGTTGTGTGAGGTGGTGAGCCATATTCACCTATACTGCTGTCTTGACTACAAGTCCCCTCCTAGCCTTGATATGGTGGCCTTATGTTGTAGGTGTTCTGTGGAACCCAATGGTGAAGTCTCCTTGATCATCTGTGCTGGGTGCTTCAGGAATGTCCCTCATTTGTGTAATGTGAGTTCTTTGGTTGTAATTGAGTCTTGACTGCTGTTGGCCCATCCATGCATGGGGTCAACCCACAGGCTGGCTGACTGTGAGGATTGACCCTGACCACAGTGTACAATCTGCTGTGCAGGTGCTGACCACATGAAGTGGAATTCACCTGAGCAGGGTCTGGTGCCTGATGAGATTTTACTTGGAATGTGTCTTGTGAAGATTATTGGATCTCGCTCTTATGCTATCTAAAGCTCACCACTTGGCGTACTGGTTCAGGGGCCTATTGGGAGGGACTCTGGTGCAGTCAATGTCAGACACTGCCTGTGACTGGCCCTGGGCAACCTGCTTGGAGCTACAAAGTGATCCACAGTTTGTGGCTGCCTCTTCTGGGCTTGGGTGTATATGGGAAGGGCCAAGCTATGCACCAGGACCAGCTTCCACCAGCACCAAGCCTGGGGAAAGGTCAGCAAAAGACCCAAAGCACCCCAAGATCCACCTTCACCTGCCTCCACCTGCCAGCTGCTTGTTAGGCTCAGTCATTGAAAGAGTCTCCGGCAGCATGCAAGTTGCTTGAGGTAAGTTATCTGTGTGCTTTCAGGGAGGGGCGAGTGGTGTTCACCAGACTGATACAGATTCAAACTTGGTGCCAGTGCTGGATCTGAGGCCAATCAGTAAAAGTGCCAGGGTACCTGAAGCTCAGCTGCCACCCTCTGGGTGCTCACAAACATTGTAGTCGGGTTGGGTCTCAGGAAGTCATTAGGGGGAGGCTAGCAGAATTTATTAGGCCCAAACAGACCAAGATATGGCTAAGTGAAGGGAGGGCTCTGCACCTGTGCTGGTCCAACGTGCAAGGGAAAAATGGTTCCTGTCCTGGAGCCACACAACTCAGTCTCTGACACCCCCTAAATCTGTCCAGAACTCTATTTCTCTGGTCCAGGTAGCTGACTCCTCTGCTCCTGGGGTGACAGGGAGTTGAGAGGGTGGGACTAGTGCTGTCCCCCAGGCTGATGCCCTATGAAGGGAAGTACTCAACCCAAGAAATATGTCTAGGGTATAGGAGAGGGACTCGGCACAGGAACCCTGGAGGCTGTCACTTCAGTTCTTTCCCCAGAGCCATACAACCCAGTCTCTCCTCATAGGACTCTGTTCCAATTCAGGCTTCCCCTTTTCTGCTGGAACCCAAGGTGAGTGGCTGCAGCAAGATTTTGTGTGCTAAGAGGGCACCTGGGTTTCTTTCAAACTTCCGTCTCTCCCAGTGGACATCATCCTCGATGATTTTCAGTCAGATACTATATGGGCTCTTTGTCCAGCTCTAGTGCTCTGGGATGGGAAGCTGGTCTTGGGGTTGAGACCTCGCACTCTTCAGGAAGGATTTTTGCAGCTGAGATAGCCCTCCTGATTCTCAGCCACTGCATGTGGGTGTGGAGCCAGGCCTTTTCACATCTCTGTCCTTTCTACCTGTCTCAATGTGGCTTCTTCTATAAATCCTTGGTTACAAGACTTTTCTTTAGCTAGTCTTCATGTGGTTATTTAGATTGATTGTTCAATATTTTAGCTGTAATTCCAGCTTGGTCCTGTGAGGAGGTGAGTGTGACTTCCATGTACTCTGCCACCATCTTTGATCCCCAGGAAAAAATTTCTAATTTACTAGTCATAAAACTACAGATCCAATAAGGTCTGTAATGTGCATTGAGAATTGTAAAATGTTCATATTATGTGTCTCATTACTCATATCTGTAAATAGTTCCTAAGGGGAAAACAAAAATATTAGAAACACCTAATCCTCAATAGTTATTCACAATAATTTTTGTTAAATATCTTTAATTGTGAAAAACATGTACACAATAACATAACAATAAATGTATAGCTTAATGAATGACAAGGAAACACCCAAAGTAAGCACCTTGGGGCAGGAGATGGAAGGCCCCAGCAACCCTAGAGTCTCTGTGTGTCCCTTACAAAGTACCTGCCCTCAGGTAACTGCTTTCCTGCTTTTCAGTTCTCCAAGACTGTCTGTGTCACCTGTGTGATGGTCAACCAATGTTCACAGAGGCTGTGGATTAAGCCGTGCTCAGGTTTGAGAGAAACACCAGGTATGTAATCTGCACTCGCTCTCCCCAATCCTGAGCTTGCCCTGGGACCCAGGTCTCTGCTGAGCTGAGGCAGGGGTTAAGCAGGTGCTGTCTGAGTGAGGTCAGGGGTGGTGGTAGGAGGCAGCCTGGTCTGTAAGGACCTCTGGGAAATGGATAGATGGAAGGCTGAGGAATATAGTTCAAAGCAGGCAGGCACTTCTGAGCACTGACTGGAGTCTAGAATACGTTCCTGGAGATAGGAAAGCTCAAAGCTGAAGGCCTTTTGTCTTCACAGATTCCTGTCATGGAATTTTCTGATTGTTTTAGGTGCTGTGGGCTATTCACTTGTGAGGTTAGTCTTCAGAGGAGAGTTGTCTTAATTCCACCCCAAAAGCCTTTGGAAGCTGAATTATCCTCACATGCAGCAAATGTCCATTTGGCTGCCACCACCTGAAGGGCCTGAGGGAAGCCTGGGATACAAAGTGGAGGAGGCTGTTCTTGGCTTCAGGGCCCCCATTTCCTATGGAAGCCACAGAGCCCATCTGGGACCCAAAATGTGGGAGGTGGGAAGTTTTGGTATTACTGCTTTTCTTGTTGTATGGTCTGTAACACTGGGCTCTGTCCTCATTACCTGGATCCTGGCTGGTCTGGCTCTGCAGTGTGTGGCTGCCTCTCTCTTCCCCACACCCTCTCCTCTTGGCTGGCTGAGACTTGCTCTCAGTGAATGGTTTATCAGGAACTTACTGATGCTGAATTCTGATCATGCCTTCAGGCTTCTGATGTCAAAGTTCATTCTCTCTGGGCCTGGCCATGGGACCCAACATCCCCCAAACTCACAAGAACCATCTGGTCACTGAGTCATATGGCTAGAAGGGGGCCGTGGAGTGGTCAGTTCTCCCTCCTCAGTCCTGTTTGCATCCACCCCTATGCAGAGACTTCCAACCTTACCAGAACTCATGGAAACATGTGAAGAAGGATCTGGAAACCATCTAGCCTGGCAACAGGCTCATTTACTCCCTTTTTTCCTTCCCCTTAGACTGTCTTGCTACTGATAAATGTTTATGCATGAGAAGCTCATTTTTTCCTATTTAATGAACTTTAAGGCCACTGCATTGGGCATTTGTAACATCCTGTAGAACACTTAAATACAGGCTCAGGAGCGTGCATCCCACAGCACTTGGACCACTCTTCCACTCTACAACCGTCTTGGCCTGTATCGGGAACAGAGATCTAGGTTGCAAAGCCCGGAGCTACATTTCTTCTCATTCCCACAGCCCCTTCCTCTCCTGGTGGCTATGTGTGCTCCACCTGACTCTCTGCAGCTCATCCAGCACACCTTCTCCAAGACACTTCCTGCTCTAGTTCAGTTTTCACGTTTGTTGTTCTTTTCTCCTTGATAAAACAAAATGCTTCTTAAAAGCCTCTGTACTGAAATTATTTCTGCTTCTACCTCCCTCTAGACTGTCGGCTCCTCTAACACTACGAATTTGCTTTCTTCGTTTCCTGGCTGTGCTGCCTGTTGGAAGGGCTTTCAAGAAATCTCTAGCGGTAGTTTTATCTTTAGCCACCAGGTGGCATTAGTGACCAGGAGCTGCCTGTAGTCAGAGGTAAGGCTGCTTTGAGAGAGGCGCTGGCTGCAGGTGACGATGCTGAGGGTTCCTGGAGTCTTTTTCTTTAATTCCCAGATTGACCACAGGGGCCGATAGGAGTGGGTAGAGCCAGAGAGGGGTTTGGCAGGTCGATAGCTGGGGCGGGTGGTACGGATGTAAGCCTGCAACCGGGATTCAGGGATTTGGAGCCAATCCTGGGCAATATAAACTCAGGTGAGAAATGAGGGAGAGGTCCTGATATAGGAGAGGTCTAGGCTTGGGGTAAGACAGGGTTCTCAAGGTCTATGTCTCAGATTGGGTTGGGTGAGAATTATTTAAGAATGAGGTGAATTACTATTGGAAATGGGAGACCCACGAGTATCGTCTCAGATCCGGGGTCTTGATCCAGACACGAGACTCCTGAGGGGAAACAGCGTCAAAGAGGAGACTGGGTTGCCTCCTTCCAACTTCTACAGAAGCGTCTGAGAAGTGAAGCAGATTGCCTGGAGGAGGGAGATGAGACATAGGTGTTTTCCTGGGACTGGAGTGGTGGTGGGGGTCACTTATGGGACATAGCCATTTCTGGTGAGAATATTTTGATCTCTGGAAGTGGTGCCTGCTTTGAAGGGCAGTTTTAATTCCTCCTTTCCAATTTCTTCTTGTCTGGTTACTGTGGCCAGGACTTTCAGTACTGTGTTAAGTAGGAGTGGTGAAAGTGGTGAAAAGTTGTCTTTTTCCTGATCTTAAGGGAAGCGCTTTTAGTTTTTGCCAATTGAGTATGATGTTGGCTGTGGGTTTGTCATATATGGCCTTAATTGTGTTGAGGTATGTTCCCTCTAGTCCCACTTTGCTGAAAGTTTTTTTAAAAATCATAAATGTGTGCTGGAGTTTATCAAATGCTATTTCTACCTCTATTGAAATGATCATGTGGTTTTTATCCTTCATTTTGTTTATGTAGTGTATCACATTTATTGATTTGTGGATATTGTACCAGTCTTGCATCCCTGAAATAAATTCCACTTAATCATGGTGTATTATCTTTTAAAATATACAACTGGAGTCTGCATTGCTAATATTTTGTTCAGGATTTTAGCATCTATGTTTGGCAGGGATATCGGTTTATAGTTTTCTTTCTGTGTACTGTCTTTGTCTGGTTTTGGAATTAGGATAATGCTGGTCTCATAAAATGAACTTGGGAGTTTTCCCTCCTCTTGAATTTTTCAGAATAGTTTAAGAAGGATAAGTGTTAAACCCCATAGGCTTTACCAAAAAACTACTTGACCTAGTAAGTGAATTTGGCAAAATAGTGGATTGCAAAGTCAATATTCAGAAATCAAAGGCAATTTTGTACACAACAATGAAATATGAGAAAGAGAAACTAGGAAAAAAATCCCATTTACTACAGCAACATGAAAAATAAAGTACCTAGGAACAAACTTAACCAAGGAGATAAAATACTCAGAAAACTAGAGAACACTGAAGAAACAAATTAAAGAAGATACAAATAAATGGAAGCATATACCATGTTCATGGATTGGAAGAATTAACATCATTAAAATATCTATAGTACCCAGAGCAATCTATAGATTCAATGCCATTCCTATTAAAATACCAATGACATATTTCATAGATTTAGAACAAATATTTCAAAAATTTATATGGAACCATAAATGACCCTGAACGGCCTCAGCAGTCTTGAGAAAGGAACAAAGTAGAAGGGATCACAATACCCAATATCAAACTATATTACAAGCACTGTAATCAAAACAGTTTGATACTGGCATAAAAACACACACATAGATCAATGAAAAAGAATAGAGAGCTCAGAAATAAACCTGTCTCTATGGTCAATTAATATTTGACAAAGGGGGGAAGAGCATAAAATGGAGTAAAAATAGCCTCTTTTACCAGAGTTATATCTTTTTATCATTATGTTGGATTGCTCCATTTATCATGATGTAGTGTCCTTTGTCTCTTACTATTATTATAGCCTTTGTTTTAAGGCTAATTTAAAAAAGCAACCTGAGCTTTAAAAAAAGTTTCCATTTGCATGAAATATCTTTTTCCATCCTATTACTTTTAGTCTGTATGTATTCTCCATTCTGAGGTGGATCTCTTGTAGATAGCATATATATGGGTTTTGCTTTCTTTCTTTCTTTTTTTTCAGATTTTATTTATTTATTTTTAGAGAGAAGGGAAGGGAAGGAGAAAGAGAGGGAGAGAAACATCAATGTGTGGTTGCTTCTCACATGCCCCCTACTGGGGACCTGGACCACAACCCAGGTATGTACCCTGACTGGGAATTGAACCTGGGACCCTTTGGTTCACAGGCGAACACTCAGAATGGTTGATTTTGGTTTGCTTGCCAGCACTCAATCTACTGAGCCACACCAGCCAGGTTTTGCTTTCTTATCCATTCAGCTATCCTATGTCTTTTTTAAAAAATAATTTTGTTGTTGTCAAATTACAGTTGTCAGCATTTCCCCCTCACCACTCCGCCCCACCCCAGCCAAACCCACCTCCCTCCCTTGCTTTCACCCCCTCCTCCCTTGGTTTTGTCCATGTGTCCTTTATAGTTGTTCCTGGAAACCCTTCCCCCATTATCCCCTCCCACCTCCCCTCTGGTTACTGTCAGATTGTTCTTAATTTCAATGTCTCTGGTTATATTTTGTTTGCTTTTTTCTTTTGTTGATTAGATTCCAGTTAAAGGTGAGATCATATGGTATTTGTCCCTCATTGCTTGGCTTATTTCACTTAGCATAATGCTCTCCAGTTCCATCCATGCTGTAGCAAAGGGTAGGAGTTCCTTCCTTCTCTCTGCTGCGTAGAATTCCATTGTGTAAATGTACCATAGTTTTTTGATCCACTCATTTACTGATGGGCACTTAGGTTGTTTCCAGCACTTGTCTATTGTAAATTGTGCTGCTATGAACATTGGGGTGCATAGGTTCTTTTGGATTGGTGTTTCAGGGCTCTTAGGGTATAATCCCAGCAGTGGAATTGCTGGGTCAAAAGGCAGTGCCATTTTTAGTGTTCTGAGGAAATTCCATTCTGTTTTCCACAGTGGTTTCACCAGTCTGCATTCCCTCCAACAGTGCACTAGGGTTCCCTTTTCTCCACAATCTCACCAGAACTTGTTTGTTGACTTGTTTATGATGGCCATTCTGACTGGTGTGAGGTGGTATCTCATTGTGGTTTTAATTTTCATCTCTCTGATGGCTAGCGATGTTGAGCATCTTTTCATATGTCTCTGGCCCCTCTGTATGTCCTCCTTGGAGAAGTGTCTGTTGAAGTCTTTTGTCCATTTTTTAATTGGATTGTTTGTCTTCCTGGAGTGGAGTCGTGTGAGTTCTTTATATATTTTGGAGATCAAGCCCTTGTCAGAGGTATCATTGGAAAATATGTTTTCCCATATAGTTGGTTCTCTTTTTATTTTAATGCTGTTTTCTTTAGTCATGCAGAAGCTTTTTAATTTGATGAGGTCCCATTTGTTTATTCTTTCCTTTATGTCCCTTGCTTTAGGGGACATATCAGTGAAGATGTTGCTGCGTGGAATGTCTGAGATTTTCCTACCGATGTTTTCCTCTAGGGCTTTTATGGTGTCACGGCTTATATTTAAGTCTTTTATCCACCTTGAATTTATTTTTGTATATGGTGTAAGTTTGTGCTCGAGTTTCCTTTTTTTGCATGTAGCTGTCCGGGTCTCCCAACACCATTTTTTGAAGAGGTTATTTTTACTCCATTTTGTGCTTCTTCCTCCTTTGTCAGATATTAATTGCCCGTAGAGACTCGGGTTTATTTCTGGGCTCTCTGTTCTGTGCCATTGGTCTATGTGTCTGTTCTTATGCCAGTACCAGGCTGTTTTGATTATAACATGGTCTTGTAATACAGTTTGATATCAGGTATTGTGATCCTACCTACTTAGTTCTTCTTTCTCAAAATTGCTGCAGCTATTTAGGGTTGTTTATGGTTCCATGTAAATTTTTGAAATGTTTGTTCTATATCTGTGAAATATGTCATTGGTACTTTAATAGGGATTGTGTTGAATCTATAAATTGCTTTGGGTAGTATGAACATTTTGATGATGTTAATTCTTCCAATCTATGAGCATGGTACATGCTTCCATTTGTTTGTGTCTTCCTTAATTTCTTTCTTCAGTGTTGCATAGTTTTCTGAATACAGGTCTTTTACCTCCTTGGCTAGGCCTATTCCTAGGTACTTTATTTTTCTTGTTGCTATATCAAATGGCTTTTTTTTCCCCTGATTTCTATTTCTGATATTTCATTGTTGGTGTACAAAAATGCCTTTGATTTCTGAATATTGACTTTGTATCCTGCTGTTTTGCCAAATTCACTTATTAGGATGAGTAGTTTTTTTTGTGAAGTCTATAGGATTTTATGTGTATACTGTCATGTCATCTGCAAACAATGACAGTTTTACTTCTTCCTTGCCAATTTGGATGCCTTTTATTTCTTTTTCTTGTCTGATTGCTGTGGCTAGGACTTCCAATAATATGTTGAATAGGAGTGGTGAAAGCGGGCATCCTTTTCTTGTTCCTGATCTTAGTGGGAAAGTTCTAAGTTTTTGTCCATTGAGTATAATATTGGCTGTAGGTTTCTCATATATGGCCTTTATTATGTTGAGGAATGCTCCTCTACTCCCACTTTGCTAAGTGTTTTTATCATAAATGGATGTTGTACCTTAACAAATGCTTTTTCCGCATTTATTGATACGATCATGTGATTTTTGTCCTTCATTTTGTTTATGTGATGTATTATGTTTATTGATTTGAAAATATTGTATCATCCTTGCATCCCTGGAATGAATCCCACTTGATCATGGCGTATGATCTTTTTAATGTATTGCTGGATGCGATCTGTCAATATTTTGTTAAGGATTTTACTGTCTATGTTCATCAGCAATATTGGCCTGGAGTTTTCTTTCTTTGTTATATCTTTATCTGGTTTTGGGAATAGGATGATGCTGGCTTCATGTTTTGCCCATTTTTTAATTGGGCTTTTTGTCTTCCTGGAGTGGAGTTGTATGAGTTCTTATATATATTTTGGAGATCAAACCCTTGTCCGAGGTATCATGGGCAAATAGGTTTTCCCATATAGTTGGTTCTCTTTCCATTTTAATGTTTTTTTTAGCCATGCAGAAGCTTTTTAATTTGTCATGTCTTTTGATTTGAGCATTTAGGCTATTTACATTTAAAGCGATTATTGATAGGGGCATATTAGTTGCCATTTAATTCTTTTACCTGTGTTTTTTCCTCATCCTCCTTCTCCTTGTCCTTCTGTCTTTTCTCCTTCTCCTCCTCCTTGTTCCCTTCCTCCTTGTTCTATTTCAGGAGGCCCTATTGCATTTCTCCTAATGCTTTTTGGTGGTAACAAACTCCTTTAGCTTTCTTTTGTCTGGGAAACTCTTTATTTTGCCTTAATTTTAAATGATAGCATTGTTGAGTAAAGTAGCCATGGTGGTATGTCCTTGCTTTTCATTACTTTGAATATTTCATGCCAGTCCCATTTGGCCTGAAATGTCTCTGTTGAGAAATCAGCTGACAGTCTTATGGGAGCTCCCTTGTAGGCAATTAACTGTTTTTCTCCTGCTACTTTTAAGATTATCTCTTTGTTTTTAACCTTTGCCATTTTTATTGTGATGTGTTTTGGTGTGAGCCTGTTTAGGTTCATCTTGTCTGGGACTCTGCACTTCCTGGACTTGTGTGTTTTTTTTCATTCACCATGTTAGGGAAGTTTTTGTTCATTATTTTTTCAAATTGGTTCTTGATCCCTTGCTCTCTTCTCTCTCTTTTTTTAAAGATTTATTTTTATTTATTTTTAAAGAGAGGGGAAGGGAGGGAGAAAGAGAGGGAGAGAAACAGCAATGTATGGTTGCCTCTCACATGGCCCTCGCGGGGACCTGGCCCGCAACCCAGGCATGTGCCCTGACTGGGAATCGAACCAGGACTGCTTGGTTCCCAGCCTGCACTCAATCCACTGAGCTACACCAGCCAGGGCTCTCTTCTCTTTTTGGTACCTCATGATGTAGATGTTGTTACATTTCATGCTTTCCTATATTTCCCTCTAACTATTCTCATTCTTTTTCTGTCTTTTTTCTTTTTGTTGCTGCAGTTGGGTGTTTTTTTTTTTCTACCATGTCTTCCAAATCTGATTTGGTCCTCTGCTTCATCCAACCTACTTTTTATTAATTTCCAGTGTATTCTTGATGTCAGATATGTTATTATTAATTTCTGATTGGTTCCTTTTTATTGTTTCTATGTCCTTTTTCATGCTATTGAGCACCTTATAACCATTATTTTAAACCGTATATCTGATATGTTAGTTGCCTCTTTTCCACTTAGCTCCTTTTCTGGAGATCCCTCATGTTCTTTCATCTGGGGCTTGTTTCTTTGTGTCCCCATTTTGGCTCTCTTTTTGTTTGTTTCTATGTATGAGTAGAACTGTTATGACTCCCAGTCTTTGTAGGGTGGCTTTATGAGTAGGTGTCCTGTGGGAATAGTGGTTCAGTTTCCTTCATCTCCTGAGCTGGGTGCTCTAGGAATGTCCCTTGTGAGGATTATTGAGCTCTCCTGTTATAGTTGGGTCTTGATTGCTGTTGGCCCATTGTGGAGCAGATCAATCCTTATGCTGGCTCACTGTGAGGCTCAACTCTGACTTGGCTTGCAAGCTGCTGTACGGGTGCTGACAAAACAATCTAAACCAAATCAAATCAAGCCAAAACACAACACCAAACAATAACAATAATAAAAACAGCAAAACAAAAAAGAAAAGGAAAAGAAAAAATAGGAAGAAAAACACAATAAGAGAACAAAAAAGTGAAAAGAATAAATTAATATGAAAATAAAAAATAAATAAGAAATGAAAAATGGAAAAAAGAATAAATAAGGAAAAAGAAAAAATAGAATAAGAAAAGGAATGATAAAAATTAGAAAAGAAAAAAGCAAGAAAAGAGTGAAAAAGAAAAAAAAGGGAGTTCACCTCAGCAGAGTTTAGTGCCTGCTGTGATCTCACTGTTTGTGAAGCTTGTTGGACGTGCTCCAATGTTGTCTGAAGCTGGCCACTTGATGTCTTGGTTCTGGGCCCCTTGAGAGGGATTTCGATGTAAGCCAATGACAGATGTTATTTATACCTGGTCCTCAGCAATGTGTTTGAAGCTACAGCAATCCACAGTCTGTGGCTGCCTCTGCTGGGCTTGGCTGTGCACAGGAAGGATCAAGATGCACTTTAAGGCTGGCTTTTACCAGCACAGGGCCCAGGGGCTGGTCAGCAAATATCCCAATAAACCCTGGGATCCACCTCCTTTTGCTTCCTCCTCCTGCTTCCTCTTCCTCCTGTCTGCTGGCTGGTTGTTAGGCTTAGTCACGGAAAAGGCTCAGTCCTGGAAAGAGCCTCTGGTGGGATCAGGAGGATGGAGCTCTTGGATCTCCTATGAGGGGAGGTGACATTCAGACTGCAGGGAAGATGGTGGGTGTAATTCCCCTGCCCCAGGGCGACAGGTCTGAGTCTTTCCTGGATATTTCCCCTATTAGTCAAGTGGGTGGGGCCTCTAGAGCCCAGTGGTTGGGTCTGCTAGAAGCCTGGAGAGTGTTTTAATCTGATCTCTTCGAAGGGGAAGAACCAGTCAAGTTCACAGGAAAGTGAGGGAATGAGTCCACCCAAAAGCCAGTCACAGACACCTCCTAAGTCTGCCCAGACTTCTATACCTTGGTCTATGCTGCTAACTCCTCAGCAGAGCTTAAGAGCAACAGGGTGGGACAAGAAAAATTCCAGAGGTTTGGGTAATTGCTTTTCTCCAGGCTGATGCCGCTTGGAGGGGATTGATCCACTCAAGAAATATGGCTGCTGTGGTATTGAAGGATGACTTAGTACAGGGATCCTGAGAGCTGTTTCCCATGTCTCTCCCAAAGCCACTCTTATAACCCCAGGTTCTTCTTAGGTGACTCCAGTCTGCTCCTCCCTTCTTTAGCTGAAGCCTAGGGTGAGTGGCTGCAAACCAAGTTTTGTGCATTGGCCCTGTAAGAGGGTGCCTTTGTCTCCAGTGGGCTCTGCCTCTTCTTGATGGACAGAAATCATGCCACTTTTCACAGCTATATGCTATGTGGGTGCCTGTTCCTGGCTGTGGCATTCCAGGCTGGGGAGCCCATCTGGGCTTTAGTCTTCATGCCTTTCAGGGGGAACCTCCAGCAACTGAGATATCCCTCTTTGACATAAACTGCTTCCCGTGGAAGCTGGGCCAGTCCTTTTCACATCTCTACCCTTCCTATTGGTCTTGAGCTGTCTTCTTCTGCCTTTCTTTGGTTATAAGTCTCCTCTTTAGGTAGTCTTTAGTTGGTAATTTAGGGTGATTATTGTATTTTTAATTTGGTTCTGGGAGGAGGTGAGAGTAAGATCCACCTACTCTACCACCATCTTTTCTAACTTTTCTAAGTTGATTTGTTGAAATCCTGTCCCTGGTTTAAGGATTAAGTCAATTTCTCATTTTCCAGACCATTCCCTTGACCACTCCCTGCTCCCATGGTTAATGGTGTCAGTCTGTCTGCCTGAAGTGTGTCCTGTACCCTGTATTCTATTGCTGGAAGATAACAGCTCTGAGGGGAGGGCTCCTATGTTCCTCACCTGTCACCCCTATGAGCTCTTAGTCCATATTCAGTGAGTATAACTAAGCTGGAAATGACCTCAAGGGATCCTAGTAGGACTTACTAGGTTCTTGACACTTCTTCTTTGGGCCACATACCCTTTTGAATATCTGATGAAAGTTTAGGAACTCCTTCTTACAAAAGCAATACAAGAAAGAAATAATCTGAAAATGAAAAAGTTCTCATAAATGGAAATGAAGAACTAAAAGCAGGAATAAAAAGTTACTGAAAGATGCCACATTGGGCAAGTTATCAAAGTCAACACCAAGAACAAAAACTCATGTCAATAGTATGTAACCTTGATATGATGCAATAAAAATGGCACTTTACCTCTGTGTCTTTCCTCCAAAATCCATAACCTCTGTCTTGATCACCTGACTGAGGTAGTGTTTGTCAGGTTTTTCCACTGTAAAGTTATTCCTGTCCCCCCCCATTTCCATACTGTACTCTTTGGAAGAAAGTCTCTATGGGGAGCCCACACTAAAGAAATGAGGAGTAGTGCTCCAAATCCTTTAGAATGAAATATATACATATATTATTTTAATTTATTCTGCATTTATTCTGTTTCTTCTCCTCCACTTATTTATTTAGACATTTATACCAGAATGAACTTATTGACATTTATTTTATATGTTGGGAAATAGTCTAATACCACTATGTTACTTTCTCCCCTCCAAATTGTTCAAGTTTGTCTATTGGGAGCTCCTTTAGTTGGTTTCTGTGTCCCAGTCTTACTTCTGAAATCTAATACCCTGCCCCCATTTTCTCTTCTGTCCAAAAATGTCTTATATACCCAAAGTTGCCTCACCATCTTTGGAATTTTTCATGCTATGTGAATTCCCCATGTTTATGTATTAAAATTTCATTTTCTTCTGTTAATCTGTTACTTTGATCATTGGCATAGCTAGAAGAACTTAGAAGGTGGAAAGAAAAGTATCGATATTTTTTAGCTCTTACAAGCATCAGAATCTAATATATGGACACTAGTTTTATTTGGTAGTACTTGGGATGGTAGTATATTTTGAGTGTTAGAGATTGAGAATAGGATTTTTTATTCCCTAGACACAGATTCCACCCAAGTCCATGATATGAGTAGAGTTTAATGGCCCTCAAATTTAGAAAATGATCATAGGCATCTTTAGAAGTAAGAGTAGTTAAAAGAAAAGCCACTGAAAGAAATGTCATATGGCGTTCAGAATATGAAAAAGTTGATTATTAGGCAAGGAAACAGAATGAGAGTCTTTTGCTTATTGCTGGAATAGCTATAGCATAAATGATATTGTAATGGTCTGTTGATAAAGCAATCAAGGTTGTATTAGAAGGATTTATTGACTTTCGGCATAATAACTAGTTGACCCATGTCCCAGTGAAACTGGTAAAGTTATAATATTTTAAAAAATATAAAGCCTCTGGCAGAGAAAGCTAACATGGTGGCCTAGGTAAACATGGCTTGCCTCCTCACACAACCACAACAAAATTACAAATAAACTAAAGCCTCTGGAAATGGTCCTAAAGACAAACAGCAAACAAAGAAACATCTATTCAGGAAAATCTTTGAAAACTCAGTAAGAAAGATTAGAGTTTATAGTATTTGAACCAAACTGTTCATTGTTTCTCTCAGCTTAGCAAAGCAGAGACTCTACTTCAGACTGCTGCAACCAAGAATATAAGACTCCCCATTTACCCTCCCTTACCTGCAGCTCACAGCATAGATCTTCCTAACAGACTAGAGCAGAATCTAGCATTGCTCATACTGCCTCCACATGCCTGTTGCTGAGGTTAAGTCTCAGGCAAATGTAGAAAAGAGATAGGGACTTTTGGTTACTTCTGCTGAATCCCAGCTCATAAACACAAGGCCATGCCTTGGAAAAAGCTGTATTAGCTAAGAAAATAACCACAGGTAGTTCAGAAAGAATTTTAACAATGTATTGCTAGGTTTATAACATTAATATATGTAATATATATAAAAATACCATATACATGAGGAAAATAGACTAAAGCTATATAAGAACAACATTTCTAAATATTACTATTAAGCCAGTATAAACCTGAAGGTGGTTTTGGTTAGTTAAGATGTGTATGGGAAACCTTGGAACAACCACTAAAGAAGAAAAAGAAAAAAGAAAAACTAAAAAATATAGTGAAGATATTATTAATGAAATTAAACTGCTACACTAGAAAATATGCACGCCATGTAAAAGAAAGCAGTAAAGGGGGAAGAGCAAGAGAAACAAAACAGATGAGGCATATCAAAAACAAAAGTAAAATGGCAGACATAAATCAAATTATATCAATAATGTTTAATGTAAATTGCCTAAACAAATCAAGCAAAAGGAAGAAATTGTCAGATTGAATTAAAAAACTGGATCCAACTACATGTTATCTACTGGAGATACACTTTAGATCAAAAGACAAAAAAAGATTGAAAATAAAAGCTTAAAAATTATATAAATATTATAATATATCATGCAAATATAACACTAGTAAATATATATGCATTTAATTACAGAACACCACTAAAAAATCCACTAAAATACATGAAGCAAAAACTGGCAGACCAAGGGGCAATTCAAAAATAATAGTTGGTAACTTCCATATGCCACTTCCAACAATGGATAGAACAACTAGACAGAAAATACAAGAAAATAAAGGATTAATACTATAAACCAACTCAACTTAATAGACATCTATCTATAGAACATCCTACCAAACTACAAAAAAACCCCACACTATTCTGAATTGCACAGGAACATTACCAAGGAAAGATATATGTTGGACCATAGAATTGACCTCAATAAATATAAAAGTATAGAAATAATAAAAAGTATCTTATAAAACCACAATGGAATGTCATGGGGATTTTGTCAGGCAAAATCCATGGGGACCGTAACCCGATGCGTAGAAGAATCTCACACCGAGACACGCGGGGAGAAGAGAGTCTGGAGCCACGGGACCATTTCCTCCATCTTGGAAAAAGGCCCTGTGGGTAGCTCAGCCGGGCTTTTTATTAGAAGCTTTAGGACACATTTACATTGGATTGATTATTCATGGACTTATGCAGAATAGGGGTCTTCAGCTGAGTCATGAGGATATATGGGAAGGGAGTAGATAAGGGATAGGTTTACTCAGTAACAGAGCCTTAGGATGTAAATTCATGTCTGGTGGCAGACAGGACCAGGGTAGTACATTAAACAGGAGACAAGTAATTTGAGGGTAAACTAACTAGGGCTGTTAACCTTTAGGATCATAAAACATTGAGGCAGTGATCTATTAACTTAAGCTTCCTGACTTTGGGGAGGAAGAGAGACTCAGCAGTTAAAATTTCTTAAGATACATTTTTGCCAAATTCCCATTAGAGAATTCCTTTTCCACTGACATGATCTACACGGGGATAATTTTTCCTCACGCGGAGCCATGCTCTTTACGTGTAAATTCTCAGGACTGTGTGTTTACACGTGTGTGGAAAGAATTCCCACAATGGAATAAAATTTAAAATCAATAATGGAAAAATTTTAGAAATCTACAAACAGGTGGAAATTAAACATCTCTGAAATAACCAGTGAGTCAAAGAATAAATCAAAAAAGTAAATCAGGAAATGCTTTGAGTTGATAGAAATGACTATAAAACATATAAAAACTATGGGTCATAAGCAACAAAATATTTTGAAGAAAAATTTTACCTAT
This sequence comes from Micronycteris hirsuta, assembly GCA_004026765.1. Lineage (NCBI taxonomy): Eukaryota > Metazoa > Chordata > Mammalia > Chiroptera > Phyllostomidae > Micronycteris > Micronycteris hirsuta. Next base: position 36,361 of record PVJI01010866.1, on the reverse strand, counting down.
AAATGCATATTTTAAGAAAGAAAAAATATCTCAAATTTATAACTTACCTTTCTTTTTTCTAAATATATTTTATTGATTATGCTATTACAGTTGTATAGGAGACCGCTCTGTGTGGTGTGGGCCCAGCTCCCACTGCGCCAGCTGATGCAGACCCCGGCTCATGGGGTCCACGGTGTTGTGGCTGACACAAGACAAATTCACATGGACTACCAAATCCTGTGGAGGAAAAGGGACGGCATAGTCACTCTCTCAAGGGGAGAGCACCCTAACCCTTGCCTTAACAGGCTTTTATTGCTTTTTTTGGCACATTACATTGAGGGTGGTCTTCATTTACTATGCATGGATTCAGGTTTGCTTTAGATGGTTACCTTTTACAAAAAACAAAGGAGAGGATGTTGTTAATTATATCAAAAAGGAAGGATATTTGCAAATGGAAAGGGAAAAGTGGTTGAACTGGTTACACTCGTCCTTGAGCATAGATTTAGGAAGTTACTTTAAAGATACACAGTAAACGTTTGCTGCCTCAATTCAGGGTGAGGGAGTTTTAGCAAAAAGCAAGTCTCAAAGAAGCCAAGGTACAAAGCAGGCCTGATTTCCCACAGGAGAACCTATCCGTGGGCGTGGGACCTATGTACCAGACCTCGATTTCCATTGGCCTTTCCAAGTGGGAGCTGGGCCCATGCCATGCAGAATGGTCTCCTGTATTTCCCCCCTTGTTTTTAGTTGGGACCACTATAGATCCCACAAAGCTTGCTACTTGCTGGTCTCTCACATGACCCTGGGAGAATAATTTGCAAATGCATCAAAGTACACAGAGAATTATATAGTTTGTTTTTGTTTTTGTTTTTTTTTAGGTTTGATTGTTAATAAATGTGAGTTTGCTGTCATTTTACTGTTCATATTTTTGATCTTCTTGTTCTTAGATAAATCCCTTTAACATTTCATATAATAAGGGCTTGGTGATGATGAACTCCTTGAACTTGACCTTATCTGAGAAGCACTTTATCTGCCCTTCCATTCCAAATGATAGCTTTGCTGGATAGAGTATTCTTGGATGCTGGTCCTGGCCATTCATGACTTCGAATACTTCTTCCAGGCCCTTCTTGCCTGCAAGTTTTCTTTTGAGAAATCAGCTGACAGTCTTATGGGAATTCCTTTGTAAGTGATTGCCTTCTTTTCTCTTGCTGCTTTTAAGATTCTCTCCTTATCTTTAATCTTGGGTAATGTAATTATTATGTGCGTTGGTGTGTTCTTCCTTGGGTCCAACTTCTTTGGGACTCTCTGGACTTCCTGGAAGTCTATTTCCTTTGCCAGATTGGGGAAGTTGCCCTTCATTATTTGTTCAAATAAGTTTTCAATACCTTGGTCTTCCTCTTCTCCTTCTGGCACCCCTGTAATTTGGATGTTGGAACATTTAAAGATGTTTTAGAGATTCCCAAGCCTCTCCTTATTTTTTAAAATTCTTGTTTCTTCATTCTTTTCTAGTTGAATGTTTCTTTCTTCCTTCTGGTCCACACTGTTGATTTGAGTCCAGTTTCCTTTGAGTCCAGATTCATCTTTCATCAAAGAAGAAAGATGAATGTTTCTTCTTTAACTCCTTCCCTGTACAGTTCCCCTTATTTCATTTAGTGTAGCCTTCATTTGTTCCTTCATTTTGTGATCGAGCTCAATCAGTTTTGTGAGTGTCCTGATTACCAGTGTTTTGAACTATGTATCTGATAGGTTGGCTATCCATTGCTTAGTTGTATTTTTTCTGGAGCTTTGATCTGTTCTTTCATTTGGGCATTTTTTTTTCTCTTGGTGTGCCTGTTACAACAAGGGGTGGAGCCTTAGGTGTTCACCAGGGCAGGGTAACCCACATCACTGCATTGTGACCTTGTATGTGGGGGAGGGGTCTGAAAGGGAACAGTGCTGCTTGCTCTGTTCTCTGCTGATTTTCAGTCACTTTCCCCATACCCACAAGCAAATTGGGCCATTCTGGTGCTGATTCCCAGGTGGCTGGCCTTGTGTACATTCTAGGACCCTGTGGGTCTCTCCAACGAACTCTCCTGTGAGGCTGGGAATTTCTTCCACTGCCGCTTCAACCCCCACAGGTGTTTTCAGTTAGAGGCTTGGAGGCTTTATTTCCCTGCGCTGGAACCCTGGGTTGTCTGGTCTCTCTTGCTCCCCAGTGGTTCTTCCCGGTTTATCTGCACACAAATTTGGGACTGCCCAGTCCGCAAGCCTCTGTCTCACCAAGTCTGCCAGCTGCTGCCTTGCCGAGAGTCCTCTCCCTCTGGCTGCCCATCTCCACCCCTCCTACCGGTCTGGATGAATGTTTCTTCTTTAACTCCTTTAAAGCGCTGAGTTGCAGACTTCTGCTTCTCTGAGGGACATACAGAGAAGTCATTCTCTTGGGACATGTGCCTCTCTGGACTCCACTGTGATCCAGTGTAACATGGCACATATTTTCCTGAAGCACTACGTGGAGCACACCCAGATCCTGAAGAAGAGAGCTGTTGCGAGTGGAGGGCGACTTTGACACCCACAAGTGCCCCGTCCAGAGAGAATGGAGATCTGTTTGCTTGACCAGCTAGCTGATGGACAGATAAGCGACTTCTGGGCATGGTTTTGGCTTGTAGTCTTTTGGGAAGCAAGGGAAGTCTTTTGGGAAGCAGGGCTCTGAGCAGAAGTGCTCTCAGCTGACCCCAGGTTGGAACCCTGTTAAGAAAAACCTGTTTTCTTTAACACTAATTGTTGGGTCATATGTAAAGGTGCCAGGTGGCTGAGCCCCAGTTTTCTCGGTAACAATACCAAAAAACGAACAAACAAAAAACCCTGCCCCCACCAAAACAAAATAGAAAGCAAAAGCAAAAAACTTACAGAGCAATGGCTCTGATGAATATGGATACAATAATTTTTGACAAAATAATAGCAAACCAAACCCAATAACATAGAAATAGAATTATATACCATGATCAAGTGGAATTCATTCCAAGAATACAAAGTTGATTTAAAACGTAAAAATCAATGAATGGAATCCAATATCAATGCGTGATATTTTCCACACCACCAAGCGGTTAGCTCAATTCTTACACTATCTACCTTGAGATAGAACCAGCTTCTATAGGGTAAAGGCTCGGTTCTACAAGACTGACCACCCTTCCTTCAGACATAAATCACAAGTCCAGATTGTCATCAATACTTCTAGCCAAGTAGGTATAAATTGTATGTTCCTGTGAACTCCTTCTCAGGTTCAATTAATTTGTTAGAGTAGCTTACAGAACTCAGAGAGGCATTTTACTTATTTTATTTTAAAAAGATACAATTCAGAAACAGTCCGATAAAACAGATGCAGAAGGCATGATATAGGGTAAACGGAGGCAGCCTAGTTTCTTCATCCAGATATCTGGGCAACTAAGGGAAGCAGTTTCCCATACCCTTGAGCCTGGGTCTGATAAATGGTTCCCATAACATTAAGTATACTTGCATGTGTAGAATCTCACTGTGTTACGCAATGTATTCTGGCATCCTACCAGCTTTGTTTGTATTCAGTATATAAGGAGGCAGGGGCTCCCCACTGGAGGACACACAGCTTGCAGTGTACACAGATTACCCACTCTTGAATAAAGGCATGTCAAGCATCCCCACAGCTCTGCACATTTTCTTCCATCTGCCCGAATCCAGAATGGACCTGCCAGGCCTTGACAGGCTGCGAGACATGGTATGTGGGAAGGAGCATGGAGCTTTCATACTCTCTTTGGGCATGCTACTATCCCTAAATCTCCAGGTGTTTACCAAGCCAGAAGCTCTCTGAACCCAGGCCTTTTTAGAAATGGAGGTGTTACTAGATCCTCAGTACTTTTCCTTGGGTCCACCCGCCTGCATGCACTGGCCCCAAGAAATGCACAAGCAGGAGTTTGCTGTACAGAAACAACAGCAGCAAAAAATAGTTTAATGTTGAATTGGCCAATTTGGAGATGAGGAGCTTGGGCTCTAAACAAAATCACAAGACACCATGTGTTAGAGGTTTGGGGTTGTGCTGGGGGCCAATTGGTTGGAAGTGAGTTAGGGTCATCTTATCTTTAAGTCTTGAGGATAGCTCTGAGGTCTTTTCCTTCATCTCTCTGTTCGGTCTCATGGGATAGTAGCCAGGAGATTGTTTTACCTTAGGGCTCAGGAACTGAAACATAGTTTAGGTCAAGATGTTATCTTTAGCCTGCCAGAGGTCAGAACCCTGTGACCATTCGTCAGATCTGGGCTACTGTTTTCTGCTGCCTGGGGCATTGCTGATTATCTGGGGGAAAAGACTATGTCTCTGAGGAGTAGAGATAGATCGATAGATGATTCTAGAGCTAGGATTTAATACTAAATTTAATCAGAGTCCTAAGAACCATCAGTTTCAGGGGCTTCATTATTGGCCACTGGCAATTGATTCAACCTCAGCCCCACTTCCTCTAATCACTTGTTTGGTTTCCCTGGTAACCTGCAGGTGCTTTACAAAAGCCACCTCATTAACATAACAAAAGACACTCTTTATAGCTCTCTGCGCTTAAGAAATTCTAAGGGTTTTCAGAATTTTGAGCATGGGATGGGGATGAAGACCAAATATATATTTCTTATTAGAAATATGATATCACAGTAATACATCAATATCATAGAATAAAACTAGTATAACTCTGAAGTATAAAAATCATGTTATTATCTCAATAAATGCAGAAAAACATTTTATAAAATCTTACAGCCTTTTGTGGTAAATATACTCAGCAAACTAGGAATGGAAAGGATTTCCTCAACCTAATAAAGGGCATCTATGAAAAATCTACATCTGACATCATACTTAATGATGAACAAGATAAAGATGTCTACTCTTACCACTTCTATTCAACATTTTCCCGGAGGTTCTATCCAGGCCCATTAGGCAAGGAAAAGAAATATAAGCCATTCAGATCATTTAAAAAAAAAAAAAGAAAATAACCGACTAAAACTATCTATGTGGTGTGAAAGGGTTAAACTTGGAGGGATCCTGTAGGAAACATGCCCATGTGAGGGGGTCCTGTGTCCTTGCATGACCGGCATACTGGCCTGCGAGGATGCGGAACACTGCCAAAGACTGTTCCTCTCGCGGGTGGTATGTCCTCCAGGGTTCTTGGGAATTGCTCAAATATAAATGAAGTTATTAAAAAGCATATGTGTCCTTGCAGGCTTGATAAGCATATCGCCAAGCTGGAACAAATAATCCCACATCCTGCTTGCATGTTCTGATACAGCACAATAAATATGATGAGACAAATCAGTTCGGGGCTTGGTCAGTCACGTCAGCTAAGTCCCCTGCTGCTCACTGCATTCAGACTCCTGACTCTTATTGCCGCGACACCCGTTACACGACATATCCATATTAAAGGTAACATGATTTTCTATGCAGAAAATTATGAAGAATCTGCTAACAAACTATTAGAACTAATAAATGAGTTTAGTGAAGTTAGAGAATGAAAGATCAATGCACAAAAATCAATTTCTATACTTGTGATGAACAACCTAAGAATAAAATTAAGAAAACAATTTTATTCATAATGGCACAAAAATAAATAAAATACTTATGATATAGTAGGCAGATAGATAGACATGAGCAAAGTAAGCAGGCATGACGATATGTCAAGTGTGGAAGGTCACTCAGGGTGGAAAACCCTGGGTGCCTAGCAATGGACAATTGTAGGATGGGACCTTACCCCTAGGGTGACATTTTCTCTCCTAGCATATCACTAGTCAGGCAGTTTAGACCTGCTAGCATATTGCTAGTCATGTGGTTTAGACCTCCTGACCTTTCATGTGGTTAGCACTGTCCCCTGACCTTTCCTCCCCTGGCATGTTGCCAGCCATGTGGAAGAAGAACAAAAGGGGCAAGGGAATAATGTCATACAATTCCTACACAAGCCCTTTCACTACCTCACCCTTAAGGGTTAAGCCTAGAGATAACATCTAGGCCCCAGTTGTGTTTCAGCTTCAGGCCCAGGAATGCAGCAAGACCAGGCAGGGCAGTGCTATTGCTGACTTCAGGACCAGCTGTGATGACTAATGATCTACTGCGCTGGTACTGATGAGACCATGACCTTGGAGAGATACACCTGGGAAGCTAATGAATATTCTATTGAGATCCTTCCCTAAGACCTCCAGATAAAAGCCCTTAAGACAAGGACCCAGTGCACTCTCTTTCTCTCTCTTCAGCATACCCACACCTTTTCTCACCCCCTCTCCTTCCCCCAGGTGCGTTCCCTTGGCCTTTTCTTTTTCCTAATCTCCTTAGGCTCTTCTTTTGCATCTGCAACTCATTTCCTGAGCCCATGCAGCCCAGCTGGTGCACCTTTTCTACCTCTGTAACTTTCTAAATAAACTTTCTCTTATAATTTGAATTCCTTGGCTCTGAGTTCTTTCATTGCTGAACGAAGGTCCTGTAACTTTCTGGTGCAATTTCTGGTGCTAACACTTACAAATAAATTTAACAAAAGAAGTGCAAAACTTACATTGAAAATTACAAAATGTTGAAAAAGTTAAAGATCTAAATAGTGGAAACATACACTGTGTTCATGTATCAGAAGAGTCAACATTATTAAGATGGTAATACTCCTCAAACTGTCAATAAACTCAGTGTAATCTTTATCAGAATCCTAGCTAACTTCTCTGTGGAAATTGACAAGCTGATTATAAATTCATATCAAATTGTAAGGGACACAGAATATTCAAAATAATCTTAAAAAAAATAAATAGGGGGAATCACACTTCCAGATTTCCAAACTTACTACAAAGCAACTACAAAGTAATCCAGACAATGTGATACTAACACAAGAGTAGAAATATAGACCAATGGAGCAGATTGAGAGTTTTTTAAAAAACCCATACATCTATGGTCAACTAATTTCAACAATGGTGCCAAGACCATACAATGGGAAATGAATAATCTTTTCAATAAACGGTGCTGAAACAATTGAATAATCTTGTGCAAAAGAATGAAGTTGGACACTCATTTCACACTATATACAAAATGGATCAAAAACTTAATTTAAAAGCAAAATTATTAAATTCTTAGAAGAAAACAGGAGTAAAATGTCATGATCTTGGTTGGATTTGACAATAGATTCCTACTTATAACATCAAGAACGCAAACACTAAAAAATAAGTAGACAAATTGGACTTCATCAAAATTCAAAACTTTTGAGTCTCAAAGGAACAATAAAAAAGGTAAAAAATAAAGAGCAGAATGGGAGAAAATATTTGCATATTGTATATTTAAGTTACTTTTATCAAGAATATATGAAGAGCTGTGTTGCACTGACAACCATGGCAGTCATGGTGTTGGCAGCGAGGGTGAGGCTCGGTGTGTGGGACATGAGGGCAATGCAGGCCTGTGACTTCAGCTCTGAAAAGTCAGAGAATGTCCACTTTGGCACAGGCCCAGTGAGGGAGGCTGGTGGGGCCTTTGGAAAAAAAGAGCAGGCTGAAGAGGAATGATATTCCTGAGCAAAGACTAGAGAACAACTGGCAGCCTCAAAGAAACATGATGAAGATGAGCTCATTCATCATAAAAAGGAGATTGAGCTGTGCAGAAAGAAATTGAGCAGCACAGAGACCATCAAGACACCAAAAGATCATGCTGATGATTAAGTACACACAGTTCCCTGTAGAATGGCTACTTATTGCTTACTTCTATGAAGACATAATTCTGGTAATTAATATCTATCTGTGCTGTCAACAGATTATAATAAATTGTCAATAGTGAAAAAAAGAATATATGAAGAATGCTTATAACTGAATAATAAAAAGACAATTCAATTTTAAAATGGGCAAAGGCTCTAAATAGACATTTCTCCAAAAATGGCCAATAAACACACAAAAAGTTGTTCAACATTGCCAGTCAACAGGGAAATGCAAATTAAAACCACAGTGATATCACTTCATACTGTGGGTGAAAAAGGGACCACATACTAAACCTGACAAGTTCAGAGGAGGCCTACATGGCAGGCCCTACAAACTCAGAGACCAAAAATAACCACATAAGATGGTCTGAATATAAAAGCTTTCCCACTAAGATCAGGAACAAGACAAGGATGTCCTCTTTCACCACTTCTATTCAACATAGTATTGGAAGTCCTAGCCACAGCGATCAGACAAGAAGAAGAAATGAAAGGCATACAAATTGGAAAGGAAGAAGTAGAACTGTTATTGTTTGCAGATGATGTGATAGTGTATAGAGAAAATCCTATTGACTCCACCAAAAAACTTCTCAACCTCATAAGTGAATTTGGCAAAGCAGCAGGATACAAAGTCAATATGCAGAAATTGAAGGCATTTTTGTACACCAACAATAAATTATCAGAACCAGAAATCAGGAAAAAAAATCCCATTTACTATAGCAACAAGAAAAATAAAGTACCTAGGAATAAACCTAACCAAAGAGGTAAAAGACCTGTACTCAGAAAATTACACAACACTGAAGAAAGAATTTAAGGAAGACACAAATAAATGGAAGCATATATCATGCTCATGGATTGGAAGAATTAAATCAAAATTTCCATACCACCCAAAGTAATTTATAGATTCAATGCAATCCCTATTAAAATACCAATGATATATTTCACAGATATAGAACAAACATTTCAATGATTTATATGGAACCATAAATGACCCCAAATAGCCGTAGTAATTTTGAGAAAGAAGAACAAAGTTGGATGGATAACCATACCTGGCATCAAACTATATTATAAGGCCAAAGTAATCAAAAGAGTCTGGTAATAGCATAAGAGCAGACACATAGATCAATGGAACAGAATAGAGAGCCCAGAAATAAATCCAAGTCTCTAAGGTCAATTAATATTTGACAAAAGGGGCAGGAACATAAAATGGAGTACAAATAGCCTCTTCAATAAATAGTGTTGGGAGATCTGGACAGCTATGTGCAAAAAAATGAAAATCAACCACCAACTTACACCATACACAAAAATAAACTCAAAATGGATAAAAGACTTAAATATAAGTCATGATACCATAAAAGTGCTAGAGGAGAACATAGGCAGGAAAATCTCAGATATTCCACGCAGCAATATTTTCATCGATATGTCCCCTACAGCAAGGGACATAAAGGAAAAATAAACAAATGGGACTTCATCAAAATAAAAGGCTTCTGCACAAATAAAGAAAACATCAGCAAAATGAAAAGGGTACCAACTGTATGGAAAAATATATTTGCCAATGATATCTCAGACAACGGTTTGATCTCCAAAATATATAAAGAACTCACACGACTCCATTCCAGGAAGACAAACAATCCAATTAAAAAATGGGCAAAGGACCTGAACAGACACTTCTCCAAGGAGGACATACACAGGGCCCAGAGACATATGAAAAGATGCTCAGCATCACTAGCCATCAGAAGGATAAAAATTAAAACCACAATGAAATACCACTCCACACCGGTCAGAATGGCCATCATAAACAAATCAACAAACAAGTTCTGGTGAGATTGTGGAGAAAAGGGAACCCTAGTACACTGTTGGTGGGATTGCAGACTGGTGCAGCCACTGTGGAAAACGGTATGGAATTTCCTCAGAACACTAAAAATGGCACTGCCTTTTGACCCAGCAATTCCACTGCAGGGATTATACCCTAAGAATCCTGAAACACTAATTCAAAAGAACCAATGCACCCCAATGTTCATAGTAGCACAATTGACAATTGTCAAGTGCTGGAAGCAGCCTCGGTGCCCATCAGTAAATGAGTGGATCAAAAAACTGGTATATTTACATAATGGAATACTACACAGAAGAAAGAAAGAAGGAGATCCTACCCTTTGCAACAGCATGGATGGAACTGGAGAGCATTATGCTAAGTGAAGTAAGCCAGGTGGTGAGGGACAAATACCATATGATCTCACTTATAAGTGGAGCCTAATCAACAAAACAAACAAGCGAGCAAAATATAACCAGAGACATTGAAATTAAGAACAATCTGATAGTAACCAGAGTGGAGAGGGGAGGAAGATAATGGGGGAAACAAGGGAAAGGGTCATCAAAGAACATGTATAAAGGACCTATGGACAAAGCCAAAGGGGGTTAGTGTTGAGAGTGGGAGGTGAGGGTGGATGGGGCGGGGGAAAGTGGTGGTGGGAAAATGAAGACAACTGTATTTGAACAACAATAAAAAATGAAAAAAAAAAGAAATTATTTTAAAGCAAAAAATAAAAATAAAAAAGTTCCTAATGAAAAGTGAGTCATTATGGATAGCCACATCTTAGGTCTGTAGCTTCTTTGACAAAGGTCAATCTTTTCCTTAAGTAAACCTGTCTATTGTATTTTTTCATCTAAGATAACATATCCTTGAAATGTCAGAGTAACTCCCCTTTTCTGGACTCCACAGGATATAGCTTATTATACCAGAACAGGAGACTCCAGAATCTCTGATTATGATCTTGTTCCCTGCATACCACCTCTGAGTGCTGTAAATGTTGTTAATTATCCTGTACCCATCAACGTAAAAGAAGTATGTGTCTCCCCATTTTACTTTTTATCCAATCCCAGAGATTTCCCTGCTTTGCGCTCTCCCACCCTCATAATCGACACTAGTGGATTTTATATAACTCTCCTTATATCTCCTCCTTTTATTCTAATGTATAAAATAAGCTGTAAAACTGCCATTCTCTGGAGCTTTTTCTCAATCCACTGAGATTTTGTTTCCTGGCAATTGTCATCAGTTTGGCTCAAATAAACTTATAAAAATTCTCTACAAGTTTGGACATTTCTTACATTGACAATACCCTCTAGGATAGCTGGAATCAAAAAGTCACATAACAGTAAGTGTAGAGAAATTTGAAGCCTCATACACTGCTGGTGGCATGTAAAGTGATTGCAGCTACTTTAGAAAGCAGTCTGGTACTTCCTCAAATAGTTGCAAGTAGAGTTACTATAAACCCCAGCAATTCTACTTCTAGATATATATCCAAGAAATGAAAACACATGCTCACAGAAACTTGTACGTTAATGTTTATAGCAGCATTATTTGTAATAGCTAAGAGGTAGAAACAACCCAAATATCAAACAGTGGATAAATAAAATGTTACATAGACAAGCACAAATACACATTTTGTCATTGCTACCTATCATCTTTAAGTTCTAGACATTCCAAGGCCTTTTGGGAGGAGGTGCATGAAAACCATTACAAATCAATGCAGTAAACATCACTATGTAAGAGTCAGCTCAGAAGCTGGAGAAGAATGAGGAAGTGGGCCCTCCTAGTTTTGGGCTCTGCACACCCTGTAGTTTTGGGCTTTGCACATCCAGGTGGGCTTGCATCCAGTTTGGACAAGGACAGGTCTTTCTGGCTGGTGCATTTCATAGTCCTTGAGTGATGGCTTCATTTCAGTTGGAATAAAGCAGCTTCTTTATGTGGAGTCAAAGGAAATGACTTATTTAAATGTATTTTTAGAAGTACTGTCTCACTGATATGATTTTTTTAGTTATATCATATGAAAAAATCTAACCAATTAAACTTATTACCCTTGAATATGCTAATGTACAATTTAAATAATATCTCCCAAACAATTTGCCTATGCCCATTAGAATCACTAAAGGACATCACAAAATGTGTCTCTTGCAGAAGGATGATGACTCCTTTTGTCAATAAAAAACTGACCATAGGAGGCTATTTCCAGCCCCGTCCCAGCAAAATATTATTATAGGTGTTGGAGGTGCAGTGCTCGACAAAACAGGGATTTGCAGCAATGTAGAGAAAGAAAAGAAAATCTAGACCGGGAAAAATACAGTGATTTCATGTATTTTAACACAGGCTTTAACTTATACAACTCAATAGCACAAAAACAAACAATCTGACTAAAAAAATGGGCAAAGGATCTGAATAGCCATTTTTCTAAAGAAGACATACAGATGGCCAATAGACATGAAAAGTTGCTCAATATCACTAATCACCAGGGAACTGCAAATCAAAACCACAACAAGATATCACCTGTTAGAATGACTGTTATCAAGAAATCAACAAACGAGTGTTGGAGAAAAGCAAACCCTCCTGCACTGTTGATAGCAGTGTAAATTTGTTCAGCCACTATGGAAAACAGTATGGAGGTTCCTCAAAAATTTAAAAGTAAAACTACTATATGAGCCAGCAATTCCACTTCTGGGTATTTATCCAAAGAAAGCAAAACCACTAATTTGAAAAGATATATGCATCTCCATGTTCACTGCAGCATTATTTACAATAGCCAAGATATGGAAACAACCTAAATGTCCATAAATGGCTGAAGAGATAAAAAAGATGTGGTATATATATATAATGGAATACTACTCAACCATAGAAAGAATGAAATCTTGCTATTTGTGACAACAGGGACCTAGAGAGGACTATGCTAAGCGAAAAAAGTTAGAGAAAGACAAATACCATATAATATCACTTATATATAGAATCTAAAAAACAAAACGAACAAACAAAACTCATAGACAAAGAGAACAGAATAGTGGATGCTAAAAGGGAGGGTGAGGAGGGTGAGCAATATGAGTGAAGGAGGTCAAGAAGTATAAAATAAGTAAGTCATGGCATGTAATGTACTGCATGATGACAATAGTCAATAACATTGCGGTGCACATTTGAATTGCCAAGAGAGTAAATCTTAAAAGTTCTCACAGCAAAAAATATTTTTTTGTAAATGTGTATGGTGAATTCTGGTTTTGAATCTTTGCTCCATTACTTACCAGACTTGGATCTTGTTTAATTCATTTTACTGCTCTAAACCTCACTTTTATCACCTGTAAAGTGGACATAATGATCAAACCTACCTCATAGAGTTTGAGGATAAATGAGATAATATATATCAAGTACTCAGCCTCATTGCCTTGTACATGGTAAGCACTTAATAAATGTCAACTGCCTGAAATATGCTGGGGAGTGCCCGATCAGGGGAAAACACATAGAGCAGATGTCCAAGTCCTATGAGGTCTATTCAGATAACTACAAATAAGTGTTAGAACAGAGGATTTTGATCTTTGGTGTGAACAGCTCTAGAAAATGGATCAAACTATTTCAAGGCCTAAAATACAGCAACATTCAGTCAGAGAAATTGGTGGTAATATTTTTCTTGGGGGGTATGGGGGCAGCTTTATTGCTCAGATTCTGATAAATGGATTCTCCTAGATCTATCAACCCTACCGAGAATGGGGACAGCGGACTTGTTTCCCCTCCTCCACATGCTCCCCAGGCAGAGGGCTCAGGGGAAAGAAAGGGGGAATGGAGCAGTGGAGTAATTACATTATTGGATTGGGCAGAGGCAGCTGTCGTTCCAGGTCTTGATGAGACTCAGGGGAAGAGCCAAGTAGTTGTATGGGTTCAGCACCCTGCAGAAGACCCATCTCTGGGTGGGAGAGCTTCTTCCATCACTCAGGTGGGGAGGTTTTGAGAATTTTGGCAGAAATGCCAACATCATTTGCAGAGTCTCATGAATTCTGAAAGCTGGTAGGGGAGAGTCTCCACTCCTTGATGGAGTTGATATCTCAAATGATGATGGTGGTAAGAACAGGGCTGCTCTCTCTAAACAAATACCCAAATGGATGATGGGACCTCCGTCTCATTACTACACTGGTCTTACATTTGATTGTTATTTCGACTGGTGAGGTCACTTGTGAGCATGCAGTACACTCAAAACTCCACACCAGGGACTGCAAACCCGAGGGCAAACATTTATTTGATTTAGATCATAACCCCATGTTATGATCTAAACTATACAAGGGTGGGTAAAAGTAGGTTTATAGTTGTAATACAAGTAATACAATAATTAAATAATAATACAAGAGTAAACTCTGTTTCACATACAACTGTAAAGTACTTAAAAAAGGTTTTATTTATTTATTTTTAGAGAGAGGGGAAAGGAAGAAGAAAGAGAGGGAGAGAAACATTAATTGGTTGCCTCTTGCACACCACCAACTGGAGATCTGGCCTGGCAACTCAGGCCTGTGCCCTAACTGGAATCAAACTGGCAACTCTGTGGTCTGCAGACTGGTGCTCAATCCACCGAGCCACATCAGCCAGAGCACAACTGTAATCTATTTTTGTCCATCCCTATATTCTTCCCAAATTCATAAGTTGAAGCCCTGATCTCCAGTATGACTGTATTTCTACAAAGGGCCTTTAGGGAGGTTTTAAAAGTGGGGTCCTAATCCAACAGGACTTGTGTCCTTTTGAGAAGAGGAAGAACCACCAGTGCCCCCTCCTCCTTCTCTCTCAGCAGGTACAGAAAAGAGGCCATGAGAAGCTGACCATTTACAAGTTTGGAAGAAAGGGCTTCCCATGAACCAACACTGATGGCATCTTTATTTTGGATTTTAGCCTACAGAAAGGTGAAAAAGTGAATGTTGCTTAAGCCACCCAGTCTGTGGCATTTTGTTATGTCAGCCTGAACTGACTAATAAACCTTATTATTTTTTTTATCTAGTGTATGTATGAAGTAATTGCATTTCTTCTTTTGTGACCTGTTTGTTCCTTTCCTTTGGCTACATTATACAATTTACTCTGTTTATTCATTTCTTGGGTTTAGTAGCATTTCTTCCAGTGAATGAAGAATTCACTGTTAGCAGGGGCAAATGTGTTATATACACACATTTACATTTTTATCTCATTGTAAATGAGTTTACAATGGCTCATATTTTGAAATGTGGAAATGAGTTGGCTGAAGGAGTTAGTGGATTTTTAAAAAAAGATTTTATTTATTTATTTTCAAAGAGAGAGGAAGGGAAAGAGAAAGAGAGGGAAACATCGTTGTGTGAGAGATACACCAATCAGTTGCCTCTCACTTGCTCCCAACTGGGGACCTGGCTGGAACCCAGGCATGTGCCCTGACTGGGTATTTAACCAGTGATCTTTCAGTTCACAGGCAGGCACTCAATCCACTGAGCCACACCAGCCAAGACATAGTAGATATTTTTATCCTTAGTTGTTTTCTACACTCAAGGACAGTCTAATCTAAAAAAAAAATAATAATAATAACTTAGACTTCTGGGCAAAATGGAGGCTTAGGTAGATATACTGTGCCTCCCCACACAACCAAAAGAAGGGCAAGAACAAATTTTAAAACAAAGAACAACCAGAACTGCCAGAAAATCACACTGTATGGAAGTCCAACAACCAAGGGGTTAAAGAAGGAACATTCATTCAGACCAGCAGGAGGGGTGGAGACAGGCAGCTGGGGTGCAGAGGAGTTGCTGCAGGGTGGAGACTGGTGGACCTCACCGGGTGGTGGCTGGTGGAGCCGGTGGTCCCATATTTGCATGAGGATAAACTGGGAGGAACAACTGAGGAGTGAGACAGACCACGTAACCCAGGGTTCCAGCGAGGGGAAATAAAGCCTCAAAACCTCTGACTGAAAAAACATGTGGGTGTTGTGGAAGCAGGAGAAACTCCCAGCTTCACAGGAGAATTTGTTGGAGAGACCCACAGGGTCCTAGAATGTACACAAACCCACCCACCCAGGAATCAGCACCAGAAGGACCCAATTTGCTTGTGGATATTGGAATAAGTTACTGAGAAAGCTGGCCAAGAGCTGAGCAAATGGCATTGTTCCCTCTTGGATGCCTTCCCCACATACAGTGCCACAATGCAGCTATCTGGGTTGCCCCTGCCTGGCAAATCCCTAAGGCTTTGTCCCTTACTACATAACAGGCACGCTAAGACCAAAAAAGAAAAAAAAGGCCCAAATGAAAGAACAGGTTAAAGCTCCATAAAAAATACAAATAAGTGATGAAGAGGTAGCCAACCTATCAGATGTACGGATGTACAGTTCAAAACACTGGTGATCAGGATGCTCACAGAAATGGTTGAGTATGGTCTCGAAATGGAGGAAAAAGTGAAGGCTATGAAAAGTGAAATAAAGGAAAACGCACAGGGAACTAACAGTGACAGGAAGGAAATCAGGACTCAAATCAATGATTTGGAGCAGAAGGAAGAAATAAACAGTCAACCAGAACACAATGAAGAAACAAGAATTACAAAAAATGAGGAGAGGCTTAGGAACCTCCAGGACATCTTTAAACACCCCAACATCCGACTTATAGGGGTGCCAGAAGGAGAAGAGGAAGACCAAGAGATTGAAAACTTATTTGAGAGACCAGCAGGCAAGATGGCGGCATAGGTGGACGCACTGCACCGCCGCTCACAACCAGAGAGTTTAAACAACGAACTCAATAGTGAAAAATAAACAACCAGAATGGACAGAATTGAACTGAAGGGAAGTCTGACACCCAGGAAGTTGGCGAGGACGTACATCCAGGCTGGTAAGCAGGGCAGAACCGAGCAGAGGAGTGGAGTGAGAGGAAGTTTGCCCGGAGGAACTCACCCCGGGAGCACCTAAACAAAACACTACCCCAAGCAACAGGTGAACCTCGCAGGCCGGCTGTGAAACTGGAGAGGACAGTGGGAACCAGCAGGGCCAAGACTGGCGGAAAAGGCAGTGGGGAACTGGGGAGCAGAGGGTGATAGGGAGTGGCGGTGAACGGCAGACGCCATTGCTCCTTCCAGGCCCTGCCCCCAGAGGAAACGTCACAAAAAAGCGACCCAGGCTGCCAGGCACCAACAAACACCTAGGACTCCGACAGGTGCGCTGAGATAAAAAAGAATGAAAATGGCCAAAATGAAAGATCAGAACAAATGACAACTAACGGACGAAGAGATAGCCAAATTAACAGATGCCCAGTTTAAAACACTGGTAATCAGGATGCTCACAAAACTGGAAGAAATAGTTGAACAAATGAACAATACGATAAAGATAATGGAGGAAGATTTACAGGGAACCAATAGGGAAAAAAAGGAAGCGGGGACTCAAACCAATGGGGTGGACCAGAAGGAAGAAACAAGAATTCAAAAAAATGAGGAGGGACTCAGGAACCTCAGAGACATTTGTAAACGACCCAACATCTGAATCATAGGGCTGCCAGAAAGACAAGAGGAACACCAAGAAACTGAATGTATTTTTGAACAGATAATGAACGAGAACTTCCCAGATCTGGCAAAGGAAATAGGCTTCCTGGAAATCCAAGAAGCTCAGAGAACCCCAAAGAAGCGGGACCCAAAGAGGAACACACCAAGGCACATCATAATAACATTACCCAAGGTCAAGAATAAGGAAAGAATCTTACAAGCAGCAAGAGAAAAGGAGATAGTTACCTACAAAGGAATTCCCATAAGACTGTCAGCAGATTTCTCTAAGGAGACCTTCCAAGCAAGAAGGGGCTGGAGAGAAATATTTCAAATCATGAAAAGCAAGGACCTACAACCAAGAATAATCTATCCAGCAAAACTGTCATTTAGAATGGAAGGGTAGATAAAGTGCTTCTCAGATAAGGTCAAGTTCAAGGAGTACATCATCACCCAGCCTTTACTATATGAAATGTTAAGGGGTTTTATATAAGGACTCATGAGAGAAGGCACCGAGGCCAGATCAGCTACCGGGGAACTCAGATCAGCCACAGCCAAGACGCTTGTGAGGTAAGCAAGCAAAATACAACCAGAGAAACAAATTATAACCAGAGACATTGAAATTTAGAACAATCTGGCAGTAAACAGAGGGGAGGGGGAAGGGGATAATGGGGACAAGGATATTCAGGAACTGCTATAAAGGACACATGGACAAAACCAAGGGGGAGGGTGGAAGCAAGGGAGGGAGGTGGATTTGCCTGGGGTTGGGGGTGGGGGCAAATGCAGACAACTGTAAGTGAACAACAATAAAATAATTAAAAAAAAAAGAAAACTTATTTGAAAAAATAACGGAGAGCTTCCCCAATCTGGCAAAGGAAATAGACTTCCAGGAAGTCCAGGAAGCTCAGAGAGTCCCAAAGAAGTTGGACCCAAGGAAACACACACCAAGGCACATCATAATCACATTACTCAAGATTAAAAATAAGGAGAGAATCTTTGAAGCAGCAAGAGAAAAAGAAACAGTTACCTACAAAGGAATTCCCATAAGACTGTCAGCTGATTTCTCAAAAGAAAACTTGCGGGCAAGAAGGGGCTGGAAAGAAGTATTCAAAGTCATGAAAGGCAAGCACCTACATCCAAGATTACTCTATCCAGCAAAGCTATTATGTAGAATGGAAGGGCAGATATAGTGCTTCCCAGATAAGGTCAAGTTAAAGAAGTTCATTATCACCAAACCCTTATGCTATGAAATGTTAAAGGGGCTTATCTAAGTAGAATAAGATAAAGACTATGAACAGCAAAATGACAACAAACTTACAACTATCAACAACCAAATCTAAAAAAACAAAAACAAAAACAAACTAAGCAAACAACTAGAACAGGAGTAGAATCACAGAAATGGAGATCACAGGGAGGGTTATCAGCAGGAAGTGGGAGAGGGGAGAATGGGGGAAAGGTACAGGGGATAAGAAGCATAATTGGTAGGAACAAAATAGACAGGGAGAGGTTAAGAATAGTACAAGAAATGTAGAAGCCAAAGAACTTATATATACGACACCTGGACATGAACTAAAGGGGGGTAATGCTGGTGGAGAGGGGGTTGTGCAGGGCGGAGGGGAATAAAAGGGAGAAAAATGGGACAACTGTAATAGCATAATCAATAAAACATATTAAAAAATAATAAAACCCAGGTCCTTAAAAAATGAAAAAAATTATTAAGTAAATGTAGTGCCACAAGGAGAGCTCCTGGAAATCTTGTCTAGTAATAAAGTCAACAAATTCATATTTCAGGAAGCATCTCCTAAGTAGGGGATTCTGGATAAAACAGAAGTATTTATTGAGCATTTGTGACATCACTGGGAGCATGCACAGTACTCCATTTTCTAAAGCCAGAGACTCCTGAAGTAGGTACGTATGCGCACTGTTGTGATAGTTCCAAGGCTCAGGTAAGTTCAGTATTTGTCCAAGGTCACCCAGGTAATATGTCAAAAAGATGAAATTCAGACTGAATTCCATTGAGTCCTAAAGCCCCAGCTTTCCCATGACAGCCAGCTGTGGCATGGGTACATCTAGGGCAGGCTTACAACCTGAAGGGTGCTGGTGACACAGAGGCATTGCTGGGTCGGGACACCAGCAATCTGCCGCACAGAGAGGTGTTTCTAGTTGGGTCAGGGGGTCCTGGATGGGGGAGAAATAGCCCTCATCCTTACCATAGTGGGGTCTGTTCACAGCGCGCTCTCTGTTGTTGGGCAGAGACCTTGTTAATGAGAAGGGGGTATCTTATGACCCTGGTTTGACACCTGTCATCAGACTGACAAGTCTTTTGTTACAAGTGAATAACTTGGTATTCTCCTTGATATATAATTCTTGACATATTCTGTCACCATAAGTGTATCACCAAGAATCTGAATGTTACTGAATATTGTGAGAATTTAGAGTTTTGGGACATGAAGTACTGTGGGTGACTGTGGACTTTGAGATTCTCCCGCTAAGAGGTACAGGGTAACTTAACAACACCCCTGAAAACAGGGTTGAGAAGATGAGGCCACGGAGGAACCACTCTAGGGGACTCATGAGACAGGAAGGTGAACTACATTAGGGTGGGGGAGGGGGGCTGGAAGAGGAATCAAGAGCAAGGAGAAGGGCAACAACACTCACTGTTTATCTAATGACATTAGAGATCATTATTTCCATTTTATAAGTGAAAACTGAGAAATCTGAATTTTACAAAAGTTAAATAACTCTCCTAAGGTCAAGCAGCTAATATTTTGGCAAATCTATGTCCTGAACCTGATGTCAGTGCCCAAAGTCTTAATATTCACCGGAAAGACACCATCCCTTTTCTTCTCCAGGCAGTTTCCCTCAAATCCAGGAACACCTGACTATATTTTGGGCAATTCTCAGCTAAGCCACTAAGGAGCAACATTATAAAACATTCATATGTTCTGTTTCTACAAGAAAGCAAGCTGGCTGGCACTGGGATTTGTCTGTGGTCCCAGCCAATGCCTGGGCCCTCAAGAGGTCGGAAACCCAGACAAGACAGGGTGGGTTGCGGTATTAACTATGGAATTGTTACCAGACAGAGACCGAAGTGAATCTCCTTCATGCTGGCCTGTAGTGTGTGGGTTCTTGACTTCATGTAAGAAAGATTTCACAATAGGAGTCCAGGTGATTTTGAAGGTATGTTTATTAAAGCTCAGGACAGTGAAACAAAGAAAGGACTTAGGGTAGAAGAAGAAACAGGGGAGAGCGTAGGCAGTGCTCTGCTTTGCCTCCCTAGAAAAGTGATAGGAAAGAAGTGAGCTAAGGCCAGGCTTGCTTTTAGCTTGCTAGTAAGTCAGAAAAAAAGAGGGCCTTGGAGGCAGGATCAGGAGAAGACTGGCTTGAGCTGCTGCTGCCCACTGCTCCCCTGGTTGCAAGTCTTGGGTGGACCCTTAGAGTTTAGGAAGAAGTAGAAAGTTTCTGGCTGGGAAGGGGCATAAGCATGCTCTAGAGAGAGTGCATGCATCTGTGTCTTGATGGTTTTATCTCTCTCCTGTGGGTTAGAATCTTAGGGGAGAGTTTCAGCAGAATATTCATCAGCTTTCAGGTGTGTTTTTAATATGCTAATACATCAAAATGAGCGTATGGGGCTAGTTTGGGATTTTTCTTTGGTCTGCTTTACTGTTTTACTTTTATCATGGGTCTGCCTGGCTCTAAAGGGTTTTTTGTTATTTGTTCCCATGATTTCATCTGTCCTTGGGTTTAGCTGGCACAAATGGCATTCATTGGGCCTTTGTTCTCTGTTTTCCCTGACCAGGGTGATTAAAGATATGTATTCTTTGGTTAGGGAGAAGAGGTATAAAGGATTTGCTCTCAAGTGTCCTTGGTTGGGGAAGATAAGGTCTTGCGATTCACCCGCTGGCTGTAAGTTGTTCAAATTGTTTGGCCTTGTTTAATCTTCTTGTCTCTATTTCCCTATTCCACTTTCCCAGTAATTTTCCTAATTTCTTACTGTCCTCTCACAGAATGACAGAGCACACATGTGACTGCTCAGGGCCCACAGGAACAACTAGTAGAGAGGAGCGCACTTTCGTTTTCCCACAGAATGCTGTGACAGGAGCACTCCGGGGCCTGAAATGTCTGCCAGAAGATAAAAGTGCTGCGTGAGGTCCTGTTGCCTTTGAAGACACTTCAGGGCTCAGTGGCTGTAGCAGATGGTGACTGGAACAGGAAGGGCAGGTCCTGCCAGTACGGAGGCACAGGTGTGCTCAGTAAATATTTGCTGAATGAAAACCAGCCATGGCTGCCATATGTGGTTTACCTGAAAGCTGCTTGTCTTGTGTGAGAGCATATGTGACACCCCAGAGCCCTCACAGGCAGAGTTGGGACTTGGGTGACACAAGACACCCACTCTCTGGTACGGACCCTGAACTTGCACCTGCCTGAGACTGGGGCTCCTCCACCTCCATCAGGAGGGGTCTGTGGCACGTTCTTGGGACCTGTGGGTGGGGATCTTCAGAGCTCACTCCCTTCCCTGTGGGGTGGAGGTTTGTGGCCTGGGCCCTGGGGTATGTAAAAGGTTGTGCTGGGTGTCACAGTCTGTCCTTTCCTGCTGGACAGAAGAGACATGCTGAGAATCTGTCCAGCCCAGAACCACAAGGGAAACCTTGTGATAAGGAAGGCCCACACAGAATGAGTGTGAGTGATGTGGTTGGGGTGGTGTCACTAACAAATGGGGATGGAAAGAAGCCCTGCACGGGAACTGTGCATAGGACAGTGGGCCTTCTCCAGGTTTAAAAGATAATACAGTTGGCATGACTGATGGGATGGTTAAGACCCTGTGAAAGCTGAATTGAGAAACCCCATATAAAGACAGTACTCACTGCCCTGCAAAAGGAGGGCAGAGTTCACCAGCTTGTAGCTCACAGACAGGGAGGGTTTCCGGTTTCTGCTGGGAGAACAGCTGAGGCTTCTCGGTCTAGCAGCCTTCGCAGGTCTGGGTTGGGCTGGTGGCTCAGGCCCATCTGTGACGTACTTGCGTGCAGAGGATTGCTGCTGTGGCTGGACAAGGGCCACCTTTTGAACTCAGAGGCTGCTGAGATGTAACCACATGCCTTGGTTCCTCTGCCTGGGGTCGAGAGTGGGAGGTGAGAGGCTGCTCTGGGACAGGCCTGGCCTCCCTCCTACTCGATGTGGCTTCTCAAGTTCTGAAGTCATCTTACAGGGGAGTTTCTCTTCACTGAGAGGGACTTGGATCTGGAAAGACCATTGGTCTGGGAGGCTAGTGATATGGCTCTAGTCCAGGCTCTGCCATATGCTTCTAGACCTTGGGTTTATCCATTAACCTCTCTGGAACCTCAGTTTCCTCATCTGTAAAATGGTATGGTAATAATAACGATACCTCTTTGTCTCACAGGTGGAAGTGCTTTTCAGCTGGAAAGTGCTAGACATTGACAGATGTTGATGATGATTTAGCTCCTTGGCTCCCCTGACAGACTGGAGAGCATGGGAAATGTCATGCAGATTCTTCCCCAAGAACAGACTAAGCAGCGTCCCTCTTTATTCAGGGGGCAGACCTCCCATCCTTAACCCTTCAGGTCTCAGCCCAGGGTAGGGCTTCCACCTCATCGCCATGGATACAGGGGCCTGTTTCAGCTACCTGAGCACAGGAACTTCCATTGTTCACTTTTGGGCTCCCTCGTCCATGAGAATGGTTTCTCTCAGTCTGCCAACTTCACAAAGTGGAGATATTTTCAATTGTCTCACAAAGAACTACGCAGCTGTTTTTATTTTCTCTGTTGATATCATAGCAAATCATATTTCAGATTTTAAAAAGTATCCTACAAGCAAAAGGTATAAAAAGTTAAAATACCAGATATAATGGATTCCTCAGTGACTACCTGAGACCATATATACATTTAATCTCTTATCTATTCTTAATAAGTTTCTGTTGTGTTGAAGAGATGGAAGTCATCCTGAGGTTGTGTCCCCATTTCCCTGCAGCTTGCCTAACCATGACCCTTTTGGGGAGCATGTGAAGTGAAACTCTGAGCCCAACCCACAGAGAGAGGTCGCATCTCCTTGAGAATAAGTCTGTTCTAGGGACCTAGGGCCTTTCTCTGGAGGGGCCAGAGTTGTCCTGGCTCTTCTGGTCAGCCTCAGGTCCTGGACTTACAAAAGTGCAATTAGGATGAGGAAACAGGGCCGGAGAATAAAGAAGGGTACAGAAAGAGGCTGCCCGAATGGCCCTGGTGTGAACTGATGGCCAGAATGCACATTGGTTGAAGGCCCTGGGTTTATGCCTTTGGGTCACCTCCTTCTAATTGCTGTCTCTTCTGAGCTCATATTCTGCATTTCTGTGTAGGAAAAACTCAGTCCACTTCCTGCATGTCCTTTCCTCTCACATGATTATGACACTTACAACGCTTCCCACACCAGACTTGCGGGGCTTCCCCACACCAAGCACTTCTGTGACACCAGCTGGGTGTCCTACAACTTAACTCAATTCTGACACTGTCTACCTGGAGAGAGCATTAGACCAGACAAGCTAAGGGCTCAGTCCTACAAACTGCCCCTACTTCACTTCAGACATCAGTTGCAAGTCTGGGTTGTTAGCTGTGCTTCTGACCAATCAGCTGTAAATGGGAGGTTCCTGTGGTTCCCTCCTGGGGTTTGATTAATTTGCTGGAAAGGCTCACAGAATTAAAGATAACAGTTTACTTCCTGTTTACGAGGTTATTGTAAAAGGATATGATAATGGATAAAGACGAACAGATGTAAGAGATGCATGGGTCAAGGTACGAGGGGAGGAGCATGGAGTTTTCATCCACTCTGAGTGTGCCACTTACCCAGCACCTCATTGTATTCACAACCTGGAAGTTCTCTGAAATTTACATTATTGGGATTTTATGGAGGCTTCCTCAAATAGACATGATTGATCATTAACTCCATCTCCAGCCCTTCTCCCCTCTCTGGAGAAACTACAAGCTTTCAATCATATCTTTGTTTTTCTGATGACCAGCCCTGACTCAGAAGACCAGCCAGAGAGTCACCTGATTAGAATAAATGTCATTGCTGTCACCCAGAATACTCCAGGGGATTTATCTCTGTGAGGAACCAGGGTCACAGTGTTTCCAAACAGGCCATGCTGTCCTGATTAATACTCCTAAGTATTCTCTGATCCTGCCTCATTCCTGTTCAAAGGGCTTTGCTGATTCCCAGTTGTCCACAAAATTTATTCCAGATGCTTCAGCTGGACTTTTAGCATCATCTACAACCTTGCCATTCAGAGGGTGGTCCTCAGGCCTGTGGCATTGGCATTGCCCAGGAGCTTGTAAGAGATGCAGAATCTTGGGCCTCCCAAGCCTACCGAGTCTTGAAAAGAATCTGCTTTTCAACAACAGTGCCAAGTAAATTGTGTGCCCATACAAGTTGTATAACTAAGGCTCTACAGTTTGATTTCTTCTATTTAAATGTGTAATCAAACATATAATATACATATAGCATAAGTATAGATATCAAAGTTACACATGTAGACTCTTTTTAAAAAAGTACTGAAAAGTCTCAGTCTTCTGCTGGCTCCCCTTCCTCTCCTCAGCAGCAACCACTTCTATTACTATTTCTGATTTTAGTTCTTCTGAGGTTATTTATATGTCCAAATAATGCTTCTAAGGCTATTTCTGGAGTTTTCAAACTGACACATCATCAGACGCCCTGCTACTTTAGGAGGGATTTAACTCACTGATGTGCCTGCCCCCTGACTCCCTTTGGCCTGCCAGTGGTTGGAATTAATCCTCATGCTACCAGCCTTTCTCACAGGTCTGATGATCCTTGATTGTCCTCTTCTCTTTAAAAATGACCCAGGCATCTCTGTGGACAATCAAGCTCCACCTTAGGGTGGAGGCAGGGAGCTGGCTTTAGGCTAGGGAACACCTAAATATCAGAATGAGGAGGCTTGCTGAGGCTCGAGTTCTCTCCAGACAGTGCATTCACTTAAACACATTTTTTTTGTTTTTGTTTTTGTTTTAGAAGAACCTCCTTTGTTGATGTCTGAGAAGGAAATGCCTGGCTCCTGAATGTTTCATGGCTAGAGCTCGGCAGAGTTGGGAAATTGACTATGTCATGCACAAACCTCCCAGTAGTCTCCCTGTTTCAGTCCCATTATCTCCTCACCTCCTTTCTACCTGGCTTCTCTGAATTGAGTCCCTGTGGGTTCCTCTGCACAGATATGCTCCATCCTCTGCTGTGTCCCCTGTGTATACATTCAGTGGTTCTCAAACATTGGGCTTACTTGGGTCATTTAAAAGTACTGTTCTCTGGTCACTACCTGAGCAATTCTGATGTAATTTGTTGGGTGCTGGCTCTGCCTCCCTAGGCAGCCCTCTTCCTTCTCTGTCTGAAATTCCAGGCATCTCTGATCTTCTGAATAGTTGCCTCCCTGTCTCTCTTTGAGTTTGTGACTTACACACTTAAACAAAATAAATTCACTATAGTTTTCAAGGTTCTAGGGAAGGAAAGGAGACACATTTCATTTGCTTGGATCATGAACATCTTGAACAAGAAGTCCGAGACCTGTTTTCCATCTCCATATCTAATATCTTCAACCACTCCTTCTCTGCATTCCACCATTTAGCAAATATAAACAAATCCAAACTTCAAAAGGCTTCCTGTTCACCTCTCTACACTCTGCTCTTTCCCATATTTGTTGCATTACTTGTGCTGCTTCCCCAGTAACTTCTAAGCCCAGAGATAAGCTGTAGTTCAGCTTCTGCTCTCTCCTGACCAGCAGACGTGGCTCCAACAGTTTTGAGTACCACATTCAGATGCAAAAACCAATGGGCAGTATGGGGCAGGTGTTTCTCCTCTTGTCAGGGTGGGAGTCATTCTCTGAAGCCCCCTGTAAACTTTTCTTACATATCATTGGCCAGAATAGGGTCCATGCCCACTATCGGATTAAGGTTATACCCTTGCCCCCATTACTGATACCAGCTATCTCTTCTTGACAGCTGAACCAGTCACAGTTCTGTCAGTAATAAGAAAGATGGCTTTGAGGGAGGAAATGGAGAGTGTTTTTTTTTTTTTTAAATCTCAGATGAGATTTTATTTTTATTTTTTTATCCTCACCTGAGGACACACTCATTGATTTTGGAGAGAGGGGAAGGGAAGGAGAGAGAGAGGGAGAGAAACATTAACATGAGAGAGAAACATCAGTTGATTGCCTCTCCTATGTGTCCTGACTAGGGACCGAAGATGCAACCTAGGGATATGCCCTGATCAGGAATTGAACCCATGACCTTCCAGTTTATGGGATGATGCTGCAACCAACTGAGCCCTGCTGGCCAGTTCACAGTATTTTCTTCTCCTTCTGGCTCTTTTTTGAGGATGCTAGGTATCCATATATTTGATCTCCATTGTCAATCCACACTGCTTTTCTTTGTTCTTATTGCTTTGCTCTGTTTTCTATGTTATTTTCTCATTCTGTCTTCCACATCATTGATATGGTTTCCTGTAGTGTTAATTTTGTTGTTTGGTTTTTAAATTTCTGCAAAAGAATTACTTTTCTCCTTGATTTTTTTAGCCCCTTCCTCCAATCATACTCTAATATAATAGTTCATCTTCCATCTCTGGTTTGATCACTCTTTTACAAACTTTTGCTTATTTTCTTTATTTTGGAGAACCAAATATTTGTGTAGGTCTCTTGTTAGTTTTCTTTATTTTTCCTGCTTTTTAATCTTTGTTTGGGGTCTTTCTATTTCTTCTGTTGTTTGCCTTAGCAATCATGTGTGTTTGAATTTTTTTTTTCACTTTGCTTTCTGTCCAGTGAACTCTAGGATATGAGTTGGAGGACTAGATATAATGGCTTGTATTCTTTGTAATTCTTTGGTTTCACAACTTCCTGGGCAGGAAGAGAACTTGAACTTTGGGTAATAGAAGTTAGAGAACTCTGTTTGCCACACCTGCTCCAGTTCTGCAAAAACTGCATAGAAACAGTATCCATTGAGTGAGGATTCCTGTTCCAAAAGGAATGCCCTGTGGGATTCCATGTCTTTTTTCTTTCCCCACCAGACTGTGCATTTTTGTGGTTCATGGGCTTTCCCCTAAGCCTACCCCTCCCGCTCTTTTGTTTGCTGTGTTTCCTGTCTGGGTCATTGTTCTTAGCATGGTGTTTCTCAAATTGGTATGCTTGGTGGTCTCAGGGGCCTGCAAGTGCTCTGTTAGACGGCTTATATCTAATGCTTTCATTCTGATAATAATCTGAAGATTAACATGTGCATATTCTGCATCCTGTGGGTGACCACCTTATAAGGAAGGCATTTTCAGAGCTACATTTGCTTTTGTGTTAACACATCTTTGAAGGAGGACTAGATGACAGAGAGGGTGGTCCTGACAGGGACTTCCCAGTGAGTGTTCACATAGAGGAGACAGGTGGAAGGACTGTCATCGGAATGTGGGAGGGTGGAATGACAATAACAACATGTACTGAGCACTTCTGATGCCAGTGGTGCTCTGAGTCTGTGAGTGTATGTTCACTGATGCATCTGACAGACTGAAAACTGAGGCCTGAGAGGTCAAGTCCCTGCTCAAGAGCTAAAGCCAGTGGAATGAGGGTTTATCATAGACAACTGGACCACAAAGCTGCATTTTTTACCCATTAAATTGTAAGGCTCTTATCAATTTGCCCAAAGGTCGATTCATCTAAAACCAGTTTGCTGAAAGACAGTTTACAGAAGAATTCATTTCCTAAAGGAGCAAATCACTGAATAACCAATTTGCTGAACTAGCTAGATGTATAAAATGTTTATTTCTATCAATTATTGATAAAGTTTATAACAATCTGAATCAGATGGATTAACTAGGCTTTTAGGCCTGTGAGAACTTTGGGGAGCCAAGACCCAGGATTCTGGCTTCAGATTGCCTCCCTGGCATTCAGTCTCCCCCTCTCTTTGCCCCCTAGTCACCTGTTTCAGGAATAGTTAGGCATTTTTTAAAAAAGACACAGACTTTTTGGCTAAAGAAAACAGCATTAAAATGAAAAGAGAACCAACTGTATGGGAAAATGTATTTGCCAATGATACCTCGG
Organism: Micronycteris hirsuta; assembly: GCA_004026765.1. Taxonomy (NCBI): domain Eukaryota; kingdom Metazoa; phylum Chordata; class Mammalia; order Chiroptera; family Phyllostomidae; genus Micronycteris; species Micronycteris hirsuta. Next base: position 8,364 of record PVJI01010866.1, on the reverse strand, counting down.
ACAAGGGTTTCATCTCCAAAATATATAAAGAACTCACATGACCCCACTCCAGGAAGACAAACAATCCAATTAAAAAATGGGCAAAGGACCTGAACAGGCACTCTTTCAAGGAGGACCCAGAGACATATGAAAACATGCTCAGCACACTAGCAATCAGAGAGATAAAATTAAAATCACAATGAGATACCACCTCACACCGGTCAGAGTGGCAATCATAAACAAAACAATAAACAAGTGTTGGAGAGGATGTGGAGAAAAGGGAACCCTAGTGCACTGTTGGTAGGATTGCAGACTGGTGCAGCCACTGTGGAAAACGGTATGGAACTTCCTCAGAAAACTAAAAATGAAACTGCCTTTTGACCCGGCAATTCCACTGCTGGGATTATATACTAAGAACCCTGGAACACCAATCCAAAAGAACCTATGCACCCCAATGTTCATAGCAGCACAATTCACAATAGCCAAGTGCTGGAAACAACCTAAGTGCTCATCAGCAAATGAGTGGATCAAGAAACTATGGTACATTTACACAATGGAATTCTGCACAACAGAGAGAAAGAGGGAGCTCCTACACTTTGCGACAGCATGGATGGAACTGGAGAGCATTGTGCTAAGTGAAATAAGCCAGGCAGTGAGGGACAAATACCATATGATCTCACCTTTAACTGGAACATAATCAACAAAGAAAAAAGCAACAAAATGTAACCAGAGACATTGAAATTAAGAACAGTCTAACAGTAGCCAGAGGGGGAGCAGAGGGGACAGTGCGGGGAAGGGTTTTCAGGAACTGCTATAAAGGACCCATGGACAAAACCAAGGGGGTGGGTGGAAGCAAGGGACAGAGGTGGGATTGGCTGGGGTACGGGGGAGTGATGGAGGGTAATGCAGACAACTGTAACTGAACAACAATAAAGTAATTTTAAAAAAAGAAAAAAATTTAAAAAATACACAGACTTTTAAAAAAAGATTTTATTTATTTGTATCTTTTTTTAAATGATTTTATTTATTTATTTTAGAGAGAGGGGAAGGGAGGGAGACAGAGAGGGAGAGAAACAGCAATGTATGGTTGCCTCTCACATGACCCTCACTGGGGACCCGGCCCGCAACCCAGGCATGTGCCCTGACGGGGAATCGAACACAGGACCCTCCGGTTCCCAGCCCGTGCTCAATCCACTGAGCTACACCAGCCAGGGCTATTTATTATTTTAGAAGGGAGGAGAGAGAAAGAGAGGGAGAGAAACATCAGTATGTGGTTGCCTCTTGCGTGCTCCTTACTGGGGACCTGACCTGCATCCCAGGCATACGGTCCAGACTGGGAATCAAACTGGTGACCCTTTGCTTAGCAGGCTGGCACTCAACCACTGAGCCACACCAGCCAGGGCAGGAGTAGGCATTTAATGCAGTCTTATGAACTGACATCTATTTCTCCTAGCAGGAGAAAAACTGAACACTGCTTTAGGTACTTTTAGGAAGAAATAATGAAACCCTGTTAACTAAAGTGACAGAAATTTTCAAAAGCTATTAACCCATTCTATGTAAAATGAATTTTAAGCTTCATATACAGTTAAAAAAAGAAAGGAAGAAAAGCAGTAGCCATGACTGGGTGGCTCTTTTAATTAGTGTCATCCTATACACCAAAAAAAAAAAAAGTTTGTGAGTTCGATTCCCAGTCTGAGTGGGTATGGTAGGCAACCAATTGATGTTTCTCTGTCACATCAATGTTTGTCTCTCTCTCTCTCCCTCCCTTCCTTCCCCTTTCTCTAAAATCAATAAACATGCTCAGGTGAGGATTTAAAAAAAGTTTCTGGTAAGTGGATACATTTGATAATTTTGATGCCACTGAATTGGCATCTGGTTAATTGGCCCACTTCTTCCCATAGCACCTCTCAAACGGACATGTGAAACGCCAAAATTCCTGCTCCGTAGCTATCAGAGGCATATATGAATTGCAAGCAGAGGTATCCTTATGTTTGATCTTCATGGGGTCCTTTGTGCTATGAACTTACACAGTTCACTAGTGGTAATGTAGTATATACCCAGTATAGAAGCAAATATCCAATGAAGAATTTTTTTGACTCAGGATTCCAGTAGTAAGTAGATAGACATGTATTGAGTAGAGATTTCAATAATGCAGTAATGTTAATTATTTTCAGTATGCGAATAAAATAATTTTCTAGCTCTATCAATAGTCACCTGGCAGTTTTGGTTGAGTGAGGTTGACTATCTTGAACTAGTAAACAAAGACTTTAATCAAGGATTGCACAATAAATATATATGAACTAGCATTCTTTGTATTAAGTTAAAAAATAAATTAAATACAGAACCTCATGTGGACCTACAGTTTTTCCTATAATCTCAACATTAATGATTTAATTTCAGCAAAACAAAAATAGCCATAACATTACATTAAAGTTATAGCTGTGAATATTTGAATAATTATTGCTTCATTGTTTTACTGCTTTGTTTTTATTAATGTCCTATACATGTTTTTGTATATAAAAACATATAAACTTAAGCTATAAGCACAAGGCATTTATACATAGTTTCATGTTTATACATCTTTAAGTAACATTATAACAAAAATAATTTAAATCAATACTCAGTATTGGGAATTCTTTTCTTTGAAAAGAATCTTTTTTTAAAACTGTAATATAAAGTAAATATTTTATTAAATTATTATAAGTGAAGATAAAGGGGGCTTTAATAAACATAATAAATAACAAACTGACAAAGTAAAGCATAAAAAAATACAGGAGAATTTCATTTATGTATGACGCAAAAATCCTAAATAAAAATATTATCAAACAGTAGTACATTAGAAAAATAATACATCAGTTGGGATTTATTCCAATAATGCAAGAATTGTTCAGTATTAGGTAATCTAATTGAAAACCATATGATACCTTCACAGATGATAAAAGGGAAATAATAAAATTTAACATTTTATTATTGGTAAAAAATCTCAGTAAAATAGGAATAAATGCATACTTTTTTAACGTGATAAAGCAAAATTGCCTTAACCATAAAACATCATGCTTAGTAGGGAAGTATTAGAAATATTTATATTAAAATTTTGAACAAAACAAGGATATTCTTTATCATCACTATAATTTACATGGTTTGGGAAGTATTAGTCAATCCAATTAGAAAAGAGAAAGGAATGAGGCATACAAATTGGAAAGAAAAAAGCAAAAATTATAATTATTTGTTAAAAACATGGTTATTTACTAAGAAATAGATAAAAAGGATCGAGTGAAAAACAGATGAGAAATTTTGTAATGTGGCAAAAACCTGTTATTTATGTATTATTTTAATTAACTAGTTAGAAGAGTTAACGGGAACAAGACCCCATTTACAATAGCAACAGAAATAATGAAACATTATATTTTCAACAAGACGTGCTTCTTGACTTTTGTTCCATGTACACATATTATGTAATAAAAATAAAAGGGGCTGTAACTTACTTGAATTTTGAGAAGTCCTGAGATAGTACATTGCTCATTGTTAGAATTAGTCTAGTAGGTGATGGTGATAAAAAAGTTTTCTTCCATTTTCAACACTTCCCTTTACAGCACAGTTGACTCTGAATTTTGTCTGCAGACTTCTTGCTCTTTTCATAGTCAAGAGCCATCCCTCTCCCTATTCATGGGTAATGGTCTGTGCTATGAGACCCTAAAGGTCCTTCGACCAAGGCCCCTCATTCTTAGGGGCCCCATGACCTGCTCTATTCCAGGAAAACATCTCTGATCCTTGACCACCCCTGTGCAGGTGCTGGCTGATCATAAGTGTGCGTAATGGAGTCAAGTGGGTCACAGGTCAGAAACCTGGACGAAAGCTAAAGGGTGAAGTGCTTGCTTCTCATACTTGGATGTTCAAGTAGCAGAGTGACTGCCCACACAGTCTCTGGAGCGAGAAAACTCTGATGTGCACCCTAAGGAGCAGTCCATGCTGCACTACTGTTTCAGTAAGATGGGTAAGAAAGATTTGGGATCTAGTTGCAGCTTCTTCTTCTTCTTTTTTAGTGTATAGGAGGTTCATGTTTTATTTCTCCAGTGACATATTTACAACTGAATACAAATTAAAGGCCTGCTTGCACACCAAAGCTAGGTCCTTTGGGTGGTTCAGTCAAAGAGGTAAGACCCCCATCTGGCTCATAAGACAAGAATCCACTCCTTGGCTCAGGTTTTGGAGTTTTGCCAGCCTTGAGCTCATCAATAATTTCTTCAATACAGTGATCCCTCACCTATCATGAGAGTTATGTTCCAGAGACCTCCGTGATAGGTGAAAATCCATGAAGTAGAAGCATTATATTTATTTTATTATTTATATATATTTTAAGGCTTTATAAACCCTTCCCACACTCCTATAAACCTTTCCCACTTTCTTATAAACACTTCATATGCTATTAAACACTTTCTACACTCTTAAACCTATGTAATTTTAACAACATATAAAATTATATATGGGTACTCACCAGTGAAGTATACTACAACTTGAATGATGAAGATCATGAATTATGTAGCTGTGCAGTACTGATGGTGATGAAGGCGATGACAATGAGATGAATGTACTGCACAGCCAAGAAGAGCATTACAGCTCTTCTGAAGGCACCACTTCGTCAGGCACTTCATCAGGTGGTGCAGTATCTTTGCCCTGGGCCGTAACTTCTATTTCCTCTAAAGGCATAGGCGTAACTGATCTCTTGGTCTGAGTGATGTACATAGTTATAGGGAGTTGCTGGCGCTGCTTTTTCTTCTGAGTGAGGTTTTTATAAACTGACATGCCACTCTCGATTGTATTTATGAAGTGCAATGAACAAAGCAGCTGGGGGTCCCATTCTTCAACCACTCGCTGAAGTTCTTTGGCCATTCTGACCATGGTTGCAAGATGATTGAGTGTTAGGCCAACCTCCTCCTCTTCTCCAACCCGTAGTTCATCTTGTTCCTCATCCTCTTCTTCCCTTGCTGACTTTGTCATCTCTGTCAGGTCTTTGTCCATCAACGGTTGTGAGTGGACATCTGCAGAGGCAGCTTCTTAATGCAGAGAAATGCTCTTGAGTCCAAAGTGTCTCTGAAATTTGTCAGACCAGCCCTTGTTGGCACTGAATGGGGTTGGTCTGGTGGGAGAGGCACTCAACGGTCCTGCTTCTGCGTCGTTGTCCTCGTCTTCATCCTCATCACCGTTGTGAACATCCGTGCTTTCCTCAAAACTATCATAAAATTTCTTGGCCTTCGTCCGGATGGTGTTGGTATCTAGTGAGATATTCTTCCTGCATCATTTATCCAAAGGGCCAAATCAGACTCCATCCTCACAATGGCTTTATTGTGGGAAGTGACCACCCTCTTTGCAGTCTTGTTAAAAGTCATTGTTGCCATAGACCTAATATTCTTCTCGTCTTTCTTTATGTAGTGAACAGCAGATTCGTTGATCCCGTAATGGCTGCCTACAGACGCAAAGCTCTTGCCTTCCTTTAACATGTTGAGAAGTTCCACCTTTTCTTTGATGGTAAGCATATTCCTTTGGCGCTTGGGTTCACTGCCAGAAGCCTTAGAAGGCACAGAACATTTGGGTGGCATTGTAGGGCTTGAAACAAATTCAAACTTTTACAAAAATTTCACAAAAACACAACACTATAGAGCAACACTACGCGCAGCGATCAGACGTTGATGTGAAGTGGACAAGAAGAGATCCTGAACGTATGGGCACAGTGCGGGAGAGCAAACAGACCGATGCTACGGTCACTGAGCCAATGAGAGCCCAGGATACAGAACACAGTGCTGTGGTTGGTCACCTTCCATTCCATCAGCCAATAGTGTGTTGTGTACAATCTCATATTGGCAAACTTGTGTAAGCGGTAGTGGCGTACTGCATTTCCATTGTGTACAGTATGGTATTCATCCATTGATGAAATACATACTGTATTTTATTTCGATTTAATATTCTTTTAATATGTTTTAATTAACATTTTTTATATTTTTATATTGTTTTAAATTTTTTAGGCAAAAATAATTAAAATAATAAATATTATATAAATACCTATATACTGCAAAATCCTGCGATATAGCAAAAACTCCACGATACAGAATTAGATATATTTTTTAAAAAACCCGCGATACAGTGAAGCTGCAATAAGTGAACTGCGATATAGCAAGGGATGACTGTATTGTTAGGAAGTTGTCATTTGTTTGAACTATTGGTGTATTTACACAGGCCCCTAAACATTCTACCTTTATAACAGTGAAGAGTTTATCATGTGTAGTCTCCTCAACCTTTATTTCAAGCTTTTTCTGAATGGCCTCCAGTATGCTGTCAGAGTTTCGAAGCATGCAAAGTATAGTAGTGCAGACCTGAATGTGATACTTTCCAACTGGATTTCAATTATACATTGTATGAAAAGTTGTTACTTCATAGACTGTCATTGGAGGTATTTGCGAAACTTCTGCAATCTTGTTCATAGCAGAAATAAGAAGCCATCCATTTTATCTTTGGACTAAATCCAGGACTGAAAGCACAGCTGCTGCTTTATGCCCTTCTGGATAGTTTTTTTTTTTTTTTTTACAATTGCTTCTATTCTCTTAGAGTTTTCTGCTGTATAATCAAATGGAGTATCTGGGTTACCTCAGGAGTATCTCTGTGCATAAATAAGGCTCCTCCAGCTCCATTTTGCATAGCTTTCTTATGAAAATTCCTTATATGTCTTCCCCACTGGGTGGTAAAGCCAACTGCTTGGGCCCAGAGTGCTGCAGAAAAGAACATGATGGGCAAAACTGATGGTGTTCCCTGACGATGCCAGGCAAAGATCTCCCCTGCAGCTTCATCTTATGGAGGAATATCTGGGGATGTGGGGAATGAAGGGTGGGGTGAGGCAGGTCTTCCCAAGGGCCCTCACTTCCCAGATGTCTTTGTAGTCTAGGGGTTCCCCTGGGGCTCTGGGCTTGTTTGGATCTTCTTGTAGACAGCATAGACTACTGGAGTACATTAACAGCCATGTGAATGGCAGCTTCCTTTCTCCATGTCTTTCTATAATTCAAGCAGAGTTTAGGAGTGGTCTTGGTCAATTTATAAGGTTTAGGTACCAGGTTCAGCGAAGCTATACTTCTTCATATGCTTCTTATCCTCAACTAGGTAGTTCCAATTCTCAACCCTGATACCTCCCCAAAATATGACTTCAGCACTGACTTCTATTTTGAATCACTGTGGAATCTTTGGACTTGCTCTGTCTTCTACCAAGAATGCTACCCCTCTCTCCCCACCCTCTAAGACCTCCAGTTTGTTTACTTCATCATCTCTTTCAGGGCCTGTCTTCTTCTTTTTTTTAATAATTATTTTATTGTTGTTCAATTACAGTTGTCTGCATCCTCTCCTCTCCCTTCCCCCCACCCTTTCCAACCCCACCTCCCTTCCCTGCCTCCCTCCTCCCCCTTGGTTCTGTCCATGTGTCCTCTATAGTGGTTCCTGAAAACCCTTCTCCCCATTGTCCCCTCCCCCTCCCCCTGTCTATTGTTAGATTGTTCTTAATTCCAATGTCTCTGGTTATGTTTTGCTTGCTTTCTGCTTTTGTTGATTATGTTCCAGTTAAAGGTGAGATCATATGGTATTTGTCCCTCACTGCCTGGCTTACTTCACTTAGCATAATGCTCTCCAGGTCCATCCATGCTGTTGCAAAGGGTATAAGCTCCTTCTTCCTCTCTGTTGTGCAGAATTCCATTGTGTAAATGTACCATAGTTTCTTGATCCACTCATTTGTAGATGGGCACTTAGGTTGTTTCCAGCACTTGGCTATTGTGAATTGTGTTGCTATGAACATTGGAGTGCATAGGTTCTTTTGAATTGTTTTTTCAGGGTTCTCAGGGTATAATCCCAGTAGTGAAATTGCTGAGTCAAAAGGCAGTTCCATTTTTAGTTTTCTGAGGAAATTCCACACTGTTTTCCATAGTGGCTGCAGCAGTCTGCATTCCTACCAACACAGCAGCAGGGTTCCCTTTTCTCCACATCCCCTCCAACAGTTATCTGTTGCTTTGCTGATGATGGCCATTCTGACTGGTATGAGGTGGTATCTCATTGTGGTTTTAATTTGCATCTCTCTGATGGCTAATGATGTTGAGCATCTTTTCATATGTCTCTGGGCCCTCTGTATGTCCTCTTTCAAGAAGTGTCTGTTCATGTCTTTTGCCCTCTTTTTAATTGGGTTTTTTGTCTTCCTGGAGTGGAGTCGTATGAGTTCTTTATACATTTTGGAGATGAAACACATGCCGAGGTATCATTGGCAAATATGTATTCCCATACTGTTGGTTCTCTTTTTATTTTAATACTGTTTTCTTTAGCCCCACAGAAGCTCTTTATTTTGATAAGGTCCCATTTGTT
>PVJI01010865.1:0-58515 GCA_004026765.1 Micronycteris hirsuta | reverse complement strand
GTGAAAGTGTTATTTCTCCCTGAGGTTTTCAGTCAGCTTTTTCAACTCACCCCGGTATACAGGATTTAAGTTTCAGGGTGTTTGTCAGCAATAATAAATTAATATTATTAATAATAAAAAATAAGCTGATGATAATTTTGTAAATATATTCATATGTGTGTGTTTATACACACATGTATAAACAGATATTTATAGACACAAACGTGTGCTGTGAGAAGACTGACACAAGGGAGCAAAAATTAACACTGATTTTTTTCAGTCACCGTTTCTATGGAAACATGACAGCTAAGAAAAACATATAAAATCTGAGTTCCTCTGCAATAACATTGGTATAATTCTCCCACTCTTTCCTGACAAAAGTGGTGGAACTGCTCATGCTTAGATTTTCAAAATTATGTTTACGTGACCCAGGCTAATGGCTCATTTAGAACCCGTCTCCCCTTCACTGATATGTCCCCTAGAGCAAGGGACATAAAGGAAAGAATAAACAAATGGGACCTCACCAAAATAAAAAGCTTCTACACAGCTAAAGAAAACAGTATTAAAATAAAAAGAGAACCAACCGTATGGGAAAACATATTTGCCAATGATACCTCAGACAAGGGTTTGATCTCCAAAATATATAAAGAACTCACATGACACCAGTCCAGGAAGACAAAAAACCCAATTAAAAAATGGGCAAAAGACTTGAACAGACACTTCTCCAAGGAGGACATACAGACGGCCCAGAGACATATGAAAAGATGCTAAGCATCACTAGCCATCAGAGAGATGCAAATTAAAACCACAATGAGATAACACCTCACACCAGTCAGAATGGCCATCATAAACAAAGCAACAGATAACTGTTGGAGGGGATGTGGAGAAAAGGGAACCCTACTGCACTGTTGGTGGGAATGCAGACTGGTGCAGCCACTGTGGAAAACAGTATGGAATTTCCTCAGAAAACTAAAAATGGAACTGCCTTTTGACCCAGCAATTTCACTGCTGGGATTATACCCTAAGAGCCCTGGAACACCAATCAAAAAGAACCTATGTACCCCAATGTCCATAGCAGCACAACTTACAATAGTCAAGTGCTGGAAACAACCTAAGTACCCATCTACAAATGAGTGGATCAAGATACTATGGTATATTTACACAATGGAATTCTACACAGCAGAGAGAAAGAAGGAGCTTATACCCTTTGCAACAGCATGGATGGAACTGGAGAGCATTATGCTAAGTGAAGTAAGCCAGGTGGTGAGGGACAAATACCATATGATCTCACCTTTAACCAGAACATAATCAACAAAAGAAAAAAGCAAGAAAAACATAACCAGAGACATTGAAATTAAGAACAATCTAACAATAACCAGAGGGGAGGGGGGAGAGGACTATGGGAGAAGGGTTTTCAGGAACCACTATGGAGGACACATGGACAGAACCAAGGGGGAGGGTGGAAGCAGGGGAGGGAGGTGGGTTTGGAGGGAGTTGGGGGAGGCGAAGGGAGAGGACGCAAACAACTGTAATTGAACAACAATAAAGTAATTAAAATAAAAAAAAGAGACCATCTCCTTTCTCCTTTAAAACAGATTCAGTGCTTTATTATGGTGAATTTAAGTTTCTCTTTGAAAAACCCAGAAAGTTGTTTACAATATACTGTAATACACATGAACTAATGGTCTGTGAATAAATACCATGCTTGTCACTGCCTGGTACGACGCCCTGCAGAGTGGGTTCACAGTTAAATTTTAAACTCACAGCTTTAAATAGCGAACATGCAATACGTTTCTTAATGGAGATATAAAAAACTCATTGGTTTTGAAGTAAAGACTGAAAACATTCTAAAGAAAAGTGGCTAAATAAATGTAAGACATTACAGTAAATCCATAGCTATCCAGCATGGTCAAGAACTGAGTAACTAAATGTTTTAATTGCCAGTTATCATAAATGTTATACTTAAAAAACCTTTTGAAAGAAGAGCAGTGTAATCAGGAGCCATCACGTGTACTTAAATAGCTGGCATTGGCTTAGGAAGCAGAAGGTGGGTGAAGAATAGGACAGGCAGTGGACGGAGTTTGGAAGGATTTTGAGCAGCTTATTAGGAAAAAAGCCTAAATTGTTTTTAACATAATGTTAGTAAAAATATGGGTGTAATTGTGTGTGCGTGTGTGTGCGCGCTCTTGGGAAGTAGGTCAGGGTAGGGGAAGCGCTGTGTGATTGATGTAACTATGAGGAGGGAAATGCCAGTAACATATTGCGCCTGAGGTCAATGAGGTCAAACATCCTGCAATGTGTGAGGCAGATCATTCACATAAAAAATATTAGCATAAATTATCAATATCAGTATTTCCAAGAAAATAGCTTATTCTTTATATGAAATGTTCTTTCTTCCTAAAACCATTAAGCCACTTAAATTGATTCTTCCTGGTGAATATTTGTTGTATTAGAATTAGCAAATATAAGATGTGTTTTTATGTATATAATTACTACTACCCCTCTTGCCTCTGTAGGTAATATCTTCGAAGTCAAAAGAAATGGGAATAGAAATCAGGATCAATCAATCAATTAACCTCTATTTACGTATTAAGTTAGTTCTTTATGGTTGGAATTGACAGCAAATCTAAGAATACATAAGAGAACAATTAATTTAATTTAACTTAGGATGTGGTTTTAGACTTGTGCTAAATAGATAAGCAGAGAGGAAGTACTGTTGGAATATGAAGGAGAAATCTCCCTTAAGGTCAACAGTCCTGGTCACACTTGAGGGCAAGCTAGGTACTGAACTAGACTTTGCAGAGTAGGTAGATTTTGACAGTTACCAGATAGTCATCTACTTCATAATAGAAAGATAGATATGGGTGAGAAGACGAATTTATTAAATGAGGGGTGATCTGAGAAAAAGTTGAGGAAGTGGGATCAACTAGAGAGTGTTCAGGGTAAAAGGGAAAGGTCATCTTATGGTAGAAGAAGAATGTAAGGAATGGGATGCAGAATATCATGGTGGCTACGAGCACAGGGTCTGGGCCAGGACTGCCTGGACTCAGACCAGCTGTGACCTGGGGCAGGCTACTTGTTTCTCTGTGCCTCCGTTTATTCATCTGTAAAACAGGAGAATAAATAGTATCACTTTATAGGCTTGAAGGAGATTAAATGCACTAGTACATATATGTAAACTCCAGAATAGTGCCTGTAATGTAATAAACATCCAATGAACCCTAAACCCTTATTAAGCAATGTTATGCCAAACGAGTGTACTAGGGTAAATAGCATTAGGTGTTAATTCACACACAGATATATATCCATATATGTGGTTATACCTGCTATAGTTTACTTTTTATTTTATTCACGAGTTGAATATGTGTCTACCCAGCTGCCTTCCTTATAATTCAAGGATCATCACCCTCTTGCCTACTATTTTAGGCCTCTTTAAAGTCCTCTACTTCCCTCTCTGCCTTTAGCTATCCAATCAGCAAAAAGCACACAAGGAAATGACTCACAAACATTTTAAAGAGCCCTTGTGAAAGTGGCAAGCAGATGAATGAATAAATGAAATATGACATACTCACAAAATGGAATATTACATAGAATTAACATGAATAAATTAGACATATGTATGTGTATATCTTGAAAATAAAATGCAGACTGAAAAATGCTAGATGTACTATAATGCATTTTCAATGACACCATTAAACTTTTTTTAAATGTAAATAAATCAATATTTTATGTAATAACTTTTAAGAAAATTTTTGCAATGATAAATATCAAATCAGTATAATAGCATCTGGTGAAGAAGAAGGTAGTGAATGTTGGAAAGAAACCCAAAGAGACTTCAGGTGTATCTGTAATGTTTTACTTCTTATATTCAAATCATTTTGAAAAAAATATGAAGAATAAAACAAAGTGAAGTTAATTAATTAAAACATACAGAGAAAATGTACAGTGAAGTAAAGTATTCCTATACAGTATTTCAATTATCATTTGCACCAATTAATTATGTTTTCTATTCAGGTTGTATGTTGTCATGTTTAATATGATAAATAATAAACTACCTTCTAAATATAATTTATTACTAAAAAGAAATTTAAAAAATACCTGTCATACTGCTGTTTCTCCAATTTAAATATGGAATTGATTATATATGTGTGTATATACGTAAAGTTTGAAACCACCTACAAAAGGAGTTGTTTCAGTTAAACTGTCTCTCTAATCAAGTATTTATATTCTTTTAATTAGCATCTTAACCTGTATTATTTCAATGCTCTGTAGAAAGGAAAATACTACATAAATTTTACAACTTCTCAGAAGTAAGCTTTCTTTGGATATGTGATCAGTATTCTGGGCAGCTGAGTTGTCAATCTAAATAATAAATCAAAGGTTCTGCTTCACATATTACCGTATTTTTCAGACCATAAGACGCACCGCCCCCCCCAAATTGGGAGGAAAATGGGTGTACATCTTACAGTCCTAATGTAGCTTACCTGGCTGTTTATATTTACATTGGTGAAATATTATGTTATTTTTGTTATTAAATATTTTACCACATTTTTTCCTTCAAAATTTTTTTCCTATTTTCCTCCTCTAAAACCTAGGTGCATTTCATGGGCTGGTATATCCTGTAGTCCGAAAAATAAAGGGTGTTATTTTGAGCGTGCTGCATCTCACCTCCTCCCACTGCCTTATCTACCTGTTGCTCCTCTCCCAAGGAGTTGGCAACGCTTAGGGACTACAAGTTCATATCTTCCCAAAACTCACATGTAAGATGGTATTAGGAAGTGGGGCCCTTGGGAGGTGATCACGTTTAGATGAGGTCACGTGGGTGGAGCCTCCAAGATAAGCTTAGTGTTTTCACACCGGAGAGAGAGACTAGAGCTCCCCCTCTTGGCCGCCTAAGGATATGGGGAGAAGTTGGCTGTCCACAAGCCAGAAAAGCCTGCTCTCATCAGCGCCCAGCAACGCCGCACCCTGGTCTGGCACGCCTGTCCTCCGGGACTGCGAGCAATGCTTGTTGGTTAAGTCACCCAATCTCTGGTATTTTGTTCCAGCAGCCCAAACCTACTGACACAGAGAGTAGACCAGGGACTTGGGGAGAAGGGGATAGGGTATCATTGTGAATGGGTACAGAGATTCTTTTGGGGGTGATAAAATTTTCTGGGATTCAGTAGTGGGGATGGTTGTACAACTTGGTGAAAATACTGAAAAACACTGAATTATATACTTCAAAAGGGTGAATTTTAGAGTATGGGAATTGCCTCTCAGCTAAAAAGATAGGCTAGAGGAGTTTGAAGACAGGAGGATAGAAGGAGCCCACACTGCTGGAACAGACTAAGGTGACTCTAGGTCAGTGCTGTCACCGCAGAAAACAACTCTCTCAACAATAAGAGCATCTTTCTGGAGCTGCCTGGTTTAGGGAGAATTAGGCCCGAAGCAACTCCAGGTTCAGCACACCGCCATTGACACTGAATTTTGGCCATATGGAAGCAAACTGCTGTGATTTTCAAAATATTTGCGCAAGAGCGATCTGTAATTAAACCCAAACATATTGTCGTCAAGTCAGACGAGAGTTGCAGATCCTCATAACTTAAGCAGAAAATGTTAAAATAATATTTCCCTGTGTGCTAATGAACTGCTAATTATAATTGCAGGCTTTACTTTTTTTTTTTTTGATATTTCAATGACCAATATTATAGTGATCAGTTTGCTAAAGTCGTCCAAAATATACAGTTCACTTAATAGTATTCATACACTAAAGTGATTCCACTAGCCAAGACCTTACATAATTCTTTTTCTGTATCTTCATACAAATGAGGTATATAAGGGTTTGAATCAATCAGGATAATTCACCTCTATGTTAAATCTGGGGTTTTATATTTAAACATCTACAAGGAACAAACATATACTACTAAGGTTTAAAAAAATGAAGCAAGAAGATGTGAAAGGCAGAAAGAGATGGGAACTCAGGTGCAGCTAAGTGAAAAAAAAGTTGCCTAGATCTTCCCATATTTTTGAGGAAAATATACAACTGTGAAGTTTTTATGGGAAATCTCATTTTTTTAAATATTGGTATAGCTTTTGAAAACTTAGCTAAGAACAGTAAATATCAAAAATATTTATTTTATTTAAGGCCCTTATTCTTTGTCAGGGAAGAAAAAACAATGGAATTTTGTCTGTAGGACCCTAGATACTAGATTTCCATGTTTCCATATTAGACTTCAGAGATTTCTGGCAACATTGTTGTATCATTTTAAACCTGTGCCATTTAATTCTGTGGATGACCGCTCAGTTGTTTACCAGATCAATATCAGGCTTTATGTATCCCACCTGATTAAATTTAACTAAACCAGGTCATGTCAAGTGGTTGTTATACTTTAAAGTTAATTATACTTCAAAACAGCAAGGGTCAGTAGTATTTACTATCGCTCTGAGTTTCCAACTGCTTAGTAGCCCTTCCTATCTGGAAGTCCATGGAGCATCTCAAAATTAAAACGTATACTTTTAATTTACAAATGAAAGTTAAAGTGGATAAATTTAATTAAAGAAAAACAAATGCTTGGGACTTCCTGTTCCCCATTTATTTTGACTCCATGCCATCCTGAGCTCGCTGTGCCTTGCCCAGCTCACCATGCAATCAGTAAAGTCCCAATAATTGTCACTCTGAAATGTGTCTCCTATCTGTTCTCTCTTCTCCACTGTCAGCACCCTGACCACCAGCCATTTGACCCTACATGTGACCAACTATTACAGTAGTTTTCTCAACCTTTTGTCCAGCCCCCATCCAACTAAGTACTTTAGGAAGAATAGTGCTCCTGAAACACCGCGCTGATTGCTTTACCGTTTTACTCTAAAAATCCAAGCGCTCTCCATTGCTCATAAAAAAGAGCCCAAACTTGATAGGGAGGGAAGAAACTTGCATTTTATGGGTATGAATAATAAAATAACCTCTGTAGCCTGATAGAACTGCGTTCAAATTCTGAGTCCACATTTACCATAATATCTCCACTGAGTTATAATTTATAATCTCAGACTCCCTAACTACAGTGAGGCTCTTAACACTTATCTCAGAAGAGGTATTACAAAGATCAAATGAGGTCATCTTTGTGAAGTAGCGAACACGTCTCAGGTTCTTGGAATTGTATTACCCATAATAAACTAGATCTTGAGTCTTACCTTCTTACTGGGCTCAGGAGGGTGTGGGAGCCAGTCTCCTCATTCAATTGCACAGAGTTCAAAATCATGAGTAGATACCTACTGAAGACAAACCAACAAGACTGTGGATAAGGTGGGATTCATCGGGGCAAAAGTATGCAGAGCATGCCTCGACATCATCTGGCAACCTTCAAACCACAATTAGGGACCTCTTGCCTGAGAGCTTGCAATTCATGCTCCAGAGAAGGCATCTCTGTTGTGTAACCTGACCATTCAGGAAGCAAACTTTTAAGAAGTAGAAATAACTTCATGAACGCATAATGAGAACAACAAAAGCCGCACACATGTCAGTGAACTAGGGAGTCTTGGAAAGCTGGCAAAAGATTGTTGAATTTAGCCTCTTCCCAATTTCTCAGCCTTTTATCTCTACTACACATTAAACTTACTACTTCACAACTTTTTCTTTAGTTTGCCCAACATATGGATTGAAATCTAAAATAACAGTTTATTTTCTGCTGTTTCTATGTTGGAAATTTTCAGTAGGTGTTGGAATCTGCATTTGCATTTGCTGCACCAACAATTTATGATTACTTTTCCACATTTCTTTGCTGGCAAACAAAGGCACGGTAGTAATAATAATTTGAAATTCCTCATGGTCAATGTCCCCTGTGTGATGTTTTGGTACAAGGAGATGTTATCTTCTGTTCTCATCTGAGAAACGTGACGAATGGTCTCCCTGACGTTGGAGGCGTTCATTCGTGGCAGAAGGTGGCTTTGCCTCTCTCCCAGCTTTCTCATGAAAAACAGCCAAGCTTGCACAGGTGTAATTTGTGTCCATGTAACAGAACAATGATTGCCAGCCTGTCACCTGCCTTAGCCTCGGTTCCCTGAAAACAGACTCTGTCACTTGCCTTAGACTGGGTTTCCTGGAAACCAGACTCTGAGGCAAAAACCAGACTCCGCACACAGATGGATTATTGGGGGTTGCTTTTAGATGATAAGTGTAAGGAAGTAAGGCAGGCAGGACTAGACAGAGGGCACAGCTGGCTTGTACTGCTGTTACAATTAAGGCTTCTCCCAATTCTATGGAGAGTGCTAGAGCTGGGATAGACCTTCAGTATTGCCCCAAATTAAGAAAATGTGGCTGGACCTCTGTATTTTTGCATCAGCCAGTCATTAGCAGCAAGCCACCCCTTGAGAGAGCTTATCACCCAGATTGAGGCAGTTCTTTACAGCTGAGGCCAAGTCCCAGGCGAGGATGGAGCTATAATTAGGAGCTGATATTCCCAGAGGCTGGCTGGGAGGGAAGTGGGTGTGTCATCCCTGAAGAATGACCTGGTAATCACTACAGATCCCCAGAGAAATTAAATCCTAGGCCATGGACTCATTAGCTTTTTTGTCTGCTGAGCTAACCTGTCACATGAGACTTGATTAACATGTTCAAGGGAATGAAGTTAACCAGCCTGTTTCCATGCTCACAGCATCTCTTAATCTAGCTGAATCGTATAATACAATAATATTAGAACAATATGAAGACCATAAAAGGGAAACTCTTAAATTATTTATGGGCATAATGTGTTAGAGAGTAACATCTATTTGACTTTAGAGCCTAAACACAACTTTGTTGGATGAAAGAAACACTCCATCGAAATTAATCCAGGGGGCCCGGGTCTCACTTCCATGCTGTGGAATGGCTTCAATAATCAACTGTCCAGTGGTGCAGCATCAGCACTAACTCAGAGCGGGGAGATAGCAAGGTCGTTCTTGGTGCCATGTCACTGAGATATTGGTCAGCAGTTCTATTTCCCCTTCTCATTTTTTGCTCCAACTCCTCCTGTCTTTCTTGTCTCTGCCCTCTCCCAATTTCTTGTATCCTCCCTACGAGCTCTCCAAGGATCTCCTTATTATCTCACTCCTGTAACCCTTCCACCCTGCCCATCTCACTTTGACACCCACCCTCCCTGTTCTTCGCTCCACCAAAGGTTGACTTGGACCTGCCTGGAGAACACGGTGCTGTATGAGGAGAGGCATTGGACTGAGGGCAGATGCATCTCCCCAGGGAGACAGGACCAAAGTTTCCAACTGTTGCAGCATAGCTGTCGCGAATTCTGGCCAGCAAAATCCATATGCCATGGCAGCGTGTAAATAATTTTACTCGTAATACACTGGACTAGAAATTCCAGAACAACACGTCCCGTCCATTATCATCTTGGAGAGGCCCTGAGCAGCATGTCGACCGGCCTTTTATTCTGTTTTCTCGGGTTTCATTAACTATGCATAGATTGTAGACTCAAGTTAGGCAGTAGATGCTCCAGGAAGATACATCAAAAGGAGAGATATGCAAATGGAAGGACAACAGATTTGGGCTGAACTCAAAGGAACTATAAATACTAGCCTGGAGGGAACTAGGCATGCATCAGCGTAAGTTCTTTTGATCTAGGGGGAAGGGAGATCCTAGCAAGAACAAGCTTTTGATTCTAAGAAATATATCATCCTGATTTCCCACAGGAAATTCCGCCATCACACACGTGGGTCCTGCTTGCCGTCTTTATGTTCCACGAGAGTCCGTGCTCCATTAGATGTGAAACATTAGAGCTACACTTCCCACTGTGAGACATACGAAATCCCTATAATAGCTATGCTAGTGGTCCTGGTGCCTTCACTGATATCAATCATTCTCTCTACTGCCCATTTCACATTCTCCTCAGCCTCAGCTAGGACTTATGCGGGCCTACAGGGCTTATTAGGTGGGATAACTCAAACCTTCAAGGACTAAGAAAAATGAGCCCCTGTTCATAATCACTACCTTATAAAATGTTACCACCAAAATTTGCCAGGGAAGTAATAAGAAATATCCAAGTGTATGACCTTGGTGCCAAATGGTGACTCCTTTCTCTGCCACCTAATGTCTTGGGCAACATACCACATAAACCAGGTGGCCTCCATAGCATATAATTTGATGAATCCCTTGCTCTGTTCCCTGAAGAAATCATCCCAGTTCTGTGAACCAGGACCATTACACCCACAGAGCCTAGAATTATAAGGATAAGAAACACAAATTCCTTAAATGGTTCTGTGGAGTGATGACAATTGGAATATATTAGGTTATATCCCATCAGGGGAAAAATTACACAGTGATTTAAATGGGAATAAAAAGAGCTCTAAATAAAAGAGCTTTGAGAGTGGGGGTGGGGGTAAAAAGTCTGTATGGTTATTCTGTGAATTAAAGACAAGTTTTTCACTTTCACCAATAACTTCATTGACTTGGATATTTTGGGTATATTGGCTATCTCCCGTATGGTATCACGTTGATGGTTCTCAATTAGTGTCTCAACTTGATTGTTATCCACTTCAACTGATCTGCCGGACTATGGAGCATTGTCCAGCGAGGAATCTCCAGGACAAAATGTTACAAACCACTTCTGACACATTTCAGCAGTAATAGTGCCTTCTCTATACACTGCACAAATCTTTTTTTTTTTTGCATTTCAGTTTCATTTTTATCTTTCTTGAAATAATCAAATGCAATATGCTAAAAATGTTGCTTATTTTCTTCCAACTTCAATATTAAAATGGCTACACAAAAATTCACCGAGTTTGATTTGTTTTAAATGCCCACTGATATGACAATTGTAATAATACAATCTAACAAAATTGTTTATAATGAAGTTAAAGACAACTAAGCACTACTAGAGCCATCTTAGGAGGGAAAAAAGAAATGAACTTTTTGGCCAACTCAATAGGAATAACAGAGAGAGAGAACAGTCACTACCTGTAAGTTCAACACCTTCTCTTGAATTCCAGTGCTTGGAAACTCTGAGAGTATCTTGAGGTCACCGTGCCTAAGAAATCCAGAGGTTACTTAAATTCTTGTATATATTTAGCACACAGCTAGTTATTATTTGCTCAAAACTTTGGATAAGTAGTATTGCTTCTCTTCATCTATTTTTCATATCTAATAAATAAGCATAAGAATAGTAACTCACTATGTTGTTGGTTCAAAATTAGTCTTCTTATGTAAGTAGTCTTATGAAAAGTACTTGGATATAGAGCCATTCCAATATTCTTTGGGGCTATAGGGAGCAAAAAGAAAAGGTTTTATAGCTATTCCCGTTATGCATTGTGGCATAAAAAACCATCTCAAAACTTGGTCAGTTAAAGTGACAACTTACTATTTGTCATGCTTTTAGGGATGACTGGGCTTAGTAGGGTGGTTGTCATTGGGGTCTCTCTTTCACACAGTTGCCGTCACATATCCAATGGAGCTACAGTCATCTGAAATCTAGATGAGGCTGAAGGTCCAAAAGGGTTCACCCATGTGTCCATCAGCTTCTGCTGGATGTCTTCTGAGAGCTTAGCTGGAGCTATTGACCAGAGTCCCTACACATTGTCTGTCTGTGTAACCTGAGCTCCTGCCTGCACCGCAGATGGGTTCCGAGGAGGAGTGGACTAACGGCAAGGAGCTGACACTACCAGTTTTCTTAAGGGTTGTATAAAAACTGCATAGTATTGCTTTATTTAATTCTACTGCTCAGAGGAATTGCAGAGTCTGCCCAGATACCGGGGAGGTGGAGAAGAAGGCTCCATCTCTTGACAGAAAAGGACAAAGTGGCGTCACTGAAAAGAGCCTGTAGATACTGTGGAGCCACCTTTGAAGCACAATCAGCAACGATGATTTAAGTCAACAAAATCTGTGACAAATAGTACTTTAGTGTGAACTAATTTCACACAAGAATCAAATTTTATGGCATTCACAACCTTTTTACACAGAGAATCACTTTTCTAGTATGGATTTGGACCTATGTCACATTCATTATCAAATTCATTGGCAATTAAACAACAAGCTGCTATCGAAGAAGTCTGTGAACTGTAATTCCCTATAAACCTAATATATGGGTCCTCGTTTCAAGGAGAGCTCCTTATGCCGTGGCTGGTGTAGCTCACTGGATTGAGTGCGGGCTGGGAACCAAAGGGTCCCGGTTCGATTTCCAGTCAGGGCACATGCCTAGGTTGCAGGCCAGGTCCCCAGTGAGGGCCATGTGAGAGGCAACCATACATTGCTGTTTCTCTCCCTCTCCTCCTCCCTCCCCTCCCATCTCTCTAAAATAAATAAATAAAAAAAATCTTAAAAAATAATAATAATAAATAAATAAATAAATAAATAAAAAGAAGAGCTCCTTGCTTAGGTCCTTTGACCGCGCAGCCTTCTCCGAAACGAGACAAGTCCGAACCAATTGGAAAAGGCAGGCATCACGTGGGTTGATCCAATCACTCAGTGACTAAGGAACGGAAAACTCCTGCCCCATCAGAGAAAGCAGATCACTAGAAAGTGGTGCCGTGTGGTAACGAATGCAGGCTTTCCAGCCATTCGGAACTGGGTCTGAACCCCAGCTCTGTGTACCCTGGGTCCTGTCGTGGCCATTACCTGCCTCAGTGGCTCCTGGAAAGCAATAAGTGACACCATTTTCTTGTTTACAACTTTTGTTATAACATTTTTTAAAATATGTTACCTTTCTATCATCTTTAGTGAGAAAATAGTCACATACACAGTGCCTTAATCTCCCCTCTGTGTACAGTTTTAAAGCAGTTTCTTTATGAAAACCATTTTTTGTGGTTCTATAGAGAATAGGCTCTCATTTTTAAAGAGTTTATTTAAAAATGGAGAGAATAACATCCATTTATTTCTCTAATATACCTGTAAGACAACATGTCAAATATTTTATTGTTTCCCAACCTCGCAGTACTTCTTACAGTGGTACTCACAAGTGCTTTGTAAACATTAGACACTAAATAAATGTATTAACTTAATAAATTTTTAATATTAATAATATACATCATCCTCAAATTATATTCTCTAAGTGACCATTTTCTTGCTCCTAATAAGGGTTAAATTTGTGCTGCTGAAAGAGGTAAGAAATAGAAATATTCTATTATTTTCTAATAATAAGTTACTTTCATCCATATCATTAAGTGATTTTAATGGTTCTCAGTCACTAATTGCTTCATCCCAGGACTGCTGTCAGTCCTCAGCGTTATCAATCAGGTATTTGGTCTCATCCTCAGCCAGAAATAGCACTTGCTACAAGTGTGGACAGGATGTCTTAGTGCTAACGATGGCTTCAGAGCCCTTTGGGGATAGCCAAATTTCAGTTCTTGTTACTGACTAATCTAATCACATGTTGGCCCAACAAACTATATTTTAGTAGGAAACATGAATTAATGGTTGTGTTCATCTAATTACTTCCAAATTCTCTTTCAGTACACAGTATAGAAAGCTTTAAGAAAATCCTAACTTACAAAAACTTGCACAAAATTAATGAGGTGAAATTTGACAGCAGTAGATGTATAACTACGTTCAGATTCAAAATGAATCATACAGGACTGAATGGGGGAGATCCTGTTTAAGACAAACTCATGTGAACAGCTGCTCAAAAACTTAGCAAAAGCCAAAAACTTAGCAAAAGCCAAAAACATTAAAATTAAAGTCTTGAGTTGCATATCAGGAAATATTGTTTTTATTCTTTGTGGTCCATGCCACTGCACTTGCTTGTGTGACTTTTAAAAAGGTTAAGAGAGTGAGTATATAAAATCATAACAATTTCATGACCATAGATACATAGACTTAGGAAAATGGCAGGGGGTGGCGGGGGGCGGGGGTAGAATGATAAAATAAAACCACCAGAATCAAGACTTCCTTTCTGGCCACAATAGAATAGCTGATATCTGATCTACTGTGTTGCTGCAAATAACTACATACACTAGGTTATATACATATGTTCAAGGATATGTATATGTTATTTATATTTCTATACATATATAAAATACATTTCAAGTATACGCACACACACATACACACACGAGGTCTGTCCAGAAGGTATTCATCCATGTAATATTAAAAACAGAGACGTTTATTGAAGAAGATACAAGAAACATTGTACATAGGGCAATGAGTCCTCTTCCAAGTAGGCACCTTGAGACCTCACACAGTTCTCCCAATCGCCATCAGCTGCCCTGTTGTATTTTTCTGAATCTCACTGAAAGTCTGAAATCCCTTCCCTTTCAAAGGTGATTTTAGTTTTGGGAAAAGCAGGGTGCCAAATCTGGGCTCTAGGGGGGTTAAGTCACTTGGGCGATTTGATGTTTCACCAAAAACTCTGCACCAGATGTGATGCATGAGCAGGCCCGCTGTCATTTGTCGTGATGAAGCTGTCAATCACCAGTTGCCCATAGCAGCAGCCTTCTGAATCATCCAAATAGTTTCTGCAGGGGAATGTTCGAGCTTAATGCAAAATTTGATGCAAATTCATTGCTCTACTCGTTCAGTAGAATGAGTAGAATTTTGAATGCGTTGGCCACACAGTACATGTGCTCACTCAATGGTACCTAACGTCCCCACTGACTAGTACAGTGAAGTGACTATTGTTCACACATGCGAATTCCAGTCCATTCTCTTCGGCTGCCAGGTTACATCAGTGTTGCACAAACCATTCTCATCATATTAACAATGATTGGACTTTTTCCAGAAAGACTTTGTATATTCAAATATATATGTACATATATACATATATATTCAAGTGTGTATATAAAACTGTTTGAATGTTTGAAGGTATTAAATAGCAATCAATACTTTGATCCTGGAGAGAAGGTATGCACAAAAGATCACCCATTCTGGTTTTCTCATTCAAGACACTTTTTCAAAACTACAGTGACAGAAAATAGAACATAGAGAACAGGAGTCTTTCTGGATAGAGAAAACAGAAATTAGAGTTTGGGCTACTAGGGCAGATTGGGGCAGATTACTAGAGAGGAAGGGCATATAGAAAAGGAGCCCTGAATATCTGCAAACAGAAAAAATTACTTCCATTCCTTAGACAAGTCCCACCTGCACATTCACAGGGAAAGACTTGGGCAGGCTTGGCCATGAATAGCAGTTGGGAACCTGGAGAGATCAATATAGATTTCCAAGATCTCTGCATGATGAGGAGACACTGGAATTCGGTACAGCTAGATATGGAGACCTGGGAATATCTCAGCTTCTCAACTGAAATGCTAATGGAGTAAGTCATGCCCTCTAAGTAAGAACCATCATCTAGGCAGGGTGTCCCACCTGTGGCCCTCAGGCCACATGCACCCCAGGATGGCTATGAGTGCAGCCAAACACAGAATTGTAAATTTACTTAAAACATGATGAGATTTTTTTTGCGCGATCACATGTCACAATGTATTTAATGTGTGGCCCAAGACAACTCTCCTTTCAGTGTAGCCCAGAGACGCCAAAAGTTCGAACACCCCAGTGGAGAATAGAGTCTGTTGTGGATGCATTGGGTGGAAAGCAAAAGCTTAAATCCGGTACACTGAGTAGCAAACACAACAGTAAAAGGCCGTAACCATGGGTGTAGGCAGGTTAGGCTCGGCGTCTTAACTGGAAGTGCCTTATCATGGCAACACGGTTAGAACACACTGTTTGGCTTGTCATAAAAGTGAAATGCAATTTAGTGATATTAGGCAGTCCACAGGGAACTTAGGGTTTTGCAAGCATTTTGATAAAGGCGAGATTCGAGGGACAAGCAGTTAAGCATTTCCAAATAGTATTCCATAGGGTCCTAAGAGTTGCCCAATTGGAGGTACTTTTGCACTTGACCTCTGGGTCGACAGTCAATCATAGTCATTTCCCTTCTGTTACAGAGACAATCAGGGGGATTGTGGAGGGTAGAATTCTAATATCTGATAAAATTGGGGGGTGCTGTCACATTCATTGTTGTCTTGGGCTAAGGTGATAATGTCTAAGGTACTGGTCTACTCGGGGGTGGCGGAAGCACCTCGGAGAAAAACGATCTTCCCAGGTGAAGACCCATGGAGGGCAGAAGTAGTTGGTTGGTTTTCTGTTCTGAGTACACAAGCTGGAGGCCTGGCTCAGGATGGGATTACAAGGGTGGGCTTTGCTGCTAGCGGAGCACACCTCAGTGAGCTCCTTGGGATTACTTTGCAAAGGAGCGCGGGATATCTCCTTCTGAGCTCTGTGGGGACTCCATCCACAATGCATGATAATCCCAAGCACATTGATGAGTCAATTATAAGGATGTTTTGTGGATGGCAGCTTTAAAGTCCCAAGATTGCACCACTAAATTATAGTAGGATCATTAGCACAGAAACCTACCAGCCAGATGGGTCTGATGGCCACAAGCGGCAAGGCCATTTTGCCCTGGAAATAATTCCAGGCATAGTATAAGGAGGGAGGCAATTCGTTTAAGCATCTTTTCCATTAGCACCATTTAATGTACAGGGAGTTGAGCTCTGGTTCAGAAACCTCCCTGGTCACACTCTTGGCAGAGACTCTTCTAATAGAACCTGCCAGCATTTGGCGCTCAGCCACACTGCAGTGTGTTTGTGCACCTGGCTGAACTCCTCGTTTGTCTCCTGAGACCGAGCTAGGCCTGGGGGTCTCCTGGAATCCTACCATCCAGGTTCTACACAGTACCAGAAATCGCCACAAAAAAGGGATAACACTGGCATTTAACTAGTTTACAGGGACCTTCTTCAGGGCAAGCCATCTGGACACTGGTCAAGGGAGGAGTCTGGCTGCTTTGGAGAAAAATGTCATTACTTCCTCATGTAAAGTGGAGTAGGGACCTGACCCATGTTCCACTAATAAGGACTGCTCCATTCTGGGGTTTTTCTGTGATGTGGAGAAGAAAAATAATTTTCCCTCTGCTTTTCTAGGTTCACAGCTGAGACCTGTCCCTCCATAACGAAAGACAGATTCATAGGAGAAAAACAAATAGAAGTTTAATAACATGTATACTCTGGAGATACCCAGGAAAACAGAATGCCTTCTCAAAATAGCCCAAGCCACCACTTCAAATACTGTCTCCCACTAAAGAGAAGAGAAGATATATGTGGGGGGACAGTTATGAGAGGTTGTCAGGAAAGGCATAGTAAACAAATCTATGGTTGTCATGCAGATTTAAATCAGTGCCTTCTCCACTGATCAGTGTTTCTAGAGATTTGAACATCCTCCACTTCCTGGCACAGAGAGGAGACACCCTTACAAATGGAGATTTCACTTGTGAATTTAAATGTCTCTTACAAAAGGGCAACTTCTCCTCAGTTTTCAGAGCTTTCTCTATGTCTGTTTTTTTTTTTTAAATAATCAGCGTAAAATAATCCTTATGCCAAGTTTATCTAGGGATGACAAATTCTGCTCCCCTTCGTGGATTTCATTCCCAATGTGACGTGTGTCCCTAGATGGAAGATCTCACCTCCCTTCTCTCTCAGGTCCTCACAGTTCCACCAGTGGGTCCTGGGGTTAGAATTCCAGTCTCAGGAAATTTTTGGATGAATTTGGTTTAATTAACCAGCCTTTATAACCTGAATCATGAGGCAAAGCCAGTTGTCTTAGCTTTGCAGCTGGTATTGGGCCAACATCTGAGCCAATGAAACCTGCATAATCACAATCTCTAATTTGATAGGTATTTGTCACCTGAGATCTCTTTTATAAGAGGGTCATGTCGCACAAGGTGTCTTTGTATCCTGTTAATAAATCACAACAAACTCAGTGATTATTTTTAAAACCTGCAAATTTACTATTTTATAGTTCTGGATCAGAAGGCCTAAAATCAAGGTGTTGTCTGGGCCATCCGTGTTCTTCTGGAGAGTGCAGGGAAGAAGCCATTTTCTTGCCTTTTCCAGCTTCTAGGAGCCTCCTGTGGTCATGACCCCATCTTCTCACCATCCGACCTCTGCCTTTACCTTGAAATCTGCCACCCACCTCTAGTTCTATAGCCTTCTTCCTATAAGGACCCTGGTGATTATAATGCCGTCCTCCAGATAATCCAGAATAAATTGCCCTTTCTCAAAATCCTTAATTGATTCACATCTGCAAAATCCCTTTAATTTGTGCACACATTTACAAATTGTAGAGATTAGGAGTTGGACATCTACTGGGATGGCATTATGCAGCCTGCCATACTTGGTCAACGGAACGGCCAAGAGAAAATAATAATGCAAAATAACAATTACGGGTTGTAACTGGCAATCTGGAGGCGTGCCGCCAGATTCTCCCTTCAGAAAAGAACGTGTAAAATGGACACACACTTAGCAGACGGCCTCTCATTGCAGCACCGCCTGCAGCCACCCGTAGCCTGTGAACCAATGTTCTCCTCCCCCTGGACAGCCCCTGTCCTGTGACTGAACACAGCAAGGCGTCTTGAGCCTGGTGATTTCTACCCAGTGCAAGACTCTTCTCACAGACCATCTCCACTCCAAGTTCTCTTTCTCTTCTTCTGCTGGCTGAGACTGTCAGATCTGCATCACCGCTGAGAGTTCCCTTGCTCACTCCAACGTCCTTCCCTCTTTCCCTTCACAGATGTCAGTTCCACAGCCCAGGCTGAAGGCTTGTTCTACCCCTTGTTTCCTCCTTTCCCTTTCCTACTAAGTCTCACATTCCTGACACCATGTCGGTGTCGTCTTGCTCAGCTGGCACAAGGCAGGAAATGGAGAGCCTCTGTCTGACTGTTGGACTTCATGTGGTTAAGAAAGACAGTCAAAGAGAAACTTGTAGAACAGAGCCATCTGATAGAACTTCATGGAGGGAGAAATTCGACTGTGTATTCAGAGGCTGTGTAGGATTTCAGAGGCAGTAGAGCAACCAGGTAATTTTAGTGAAAGGAACACAAGAAAGGGTAAGAGAAACATAAAGTTGTTTCAGAGGACGGAAGGTAGAATAACTCCTTCTTACTTGGGGAGTTCCATTACTGCAAGTTAGAAATGGTCGGTCTTTACAAGATTACTCAAGTCCCAATGCCAGGGTCCAAGGCATCTGTCAAGACATTTTGTTCCAAAAGCATCATTGTGGGCTCATCTTTGTCATTGTCAGAGCCTTTTATCTTCTTTTTTCCTTCAAAAGAGCCAGCACACTTGAGTGTGTTTTCAGGCAAAAGTGAGGCAACTTGCCTTAGCAGTGACCTTGATGGAGCATGTGGTAGAGTGCCCCTCACTCTCAGAGACGGACATACTTCACCCTTGCAAGGCCCAGGCAAATATGGGTTTGTTCATCTTTTGGAACTGAACCAAGCCCATGGCTGATCTAACTAACCCTCTAGGCTCATTTGGCTAAAGATATACTCCTGGGGTTTCCTTTTAAATCCAGGAACAAGGTTCCCAGTCACTTTACGGAAGTGGCGGAAACAGATATTTCTGTTTTGAGCCTGGACTTTCATATCCATGGACTGTGATTTCCAGACCACATTTTCAAATCAATGTGAACCCTGCAGAAGGCATGATAGCCTCAATCCTCTTTTTAATTACTTTTATTGCGTGTCAGTGTAAAATTATAATATGCTATCATCCTCTCCAAGCACACCTACACCTCTCCACCTTCTTAAAAAAAAATTCTAATTCTCTCCTTGGCCCTTAACTCTTGTGAGAAAAAAGAAGGAATTGAGTGGCAAAAAGGAAAAGTCTTGGTGAGTTACAGATTTCATTTTAACCTTAAGAACAAGCCTAAAAATTATTCTCCAAATGGATAAATTGAATCCCAAAATAGTAACACACTTGTGCTAACAGATGGCGGTGCAGATAGGGGAGTGTGTGTAGCAATTGCTGCCTGAAGCACTTCCATCTGTCACCAGGTCTCTGCTGTGTCTGGATATCCAAACCGCTGTGTCCACTCACGGGCACTTGTAACGCTTCCTTCATTCCTTCTACTCTATTGTGGACCAAACCGTTCATAAGCATCCCTGACCAAACATCAATAATTAAAGATAGAGCCAGAGTGTCCTAGTTCTGCAGTACTAAAACTTTATGATTTAAAAATACCCCTTCTTGTGGTGTTCCCCAGAAAACATACCTGGAGGCCGGGGAGGAAGGGGGTGGGGGTGGGGAGTAGAGGATTAATGAAATGAAGGGGGAAGCTGAGGAAGAAGAGAAAAACCTCCCATCTAAGTATCAAGACACTTTCTTTTAAAAACACACACACAAAAACCCCTTATCTTTCTTTCTCTTCCTATCTATGCAAGAAAAAAGTAGCCATGAGAATGTTAAAAATCTAATTTATTGTTCTTACTTGTAGGCAACCCAGTAAATGTGAGCCCAGAGCCTGCAACCAGATTGCCTCTCTGGGCTAACTCCAGGCAACCCTCTACTGCCAGTGTTTGAAATTTGGGGCTTTCTCTGTCTCAATTTTCTCACCTGTAAGGTGTGGATTAATAAACAGAACTAGCCTATTGGTTTGATGAGGGTCAAATCAACAAATGTATGCAAAGCTCTCAGAGCAGTGCCTGGCACATGATCTGAGAGAAACCTGAACAAATCTGAACCTTACCTCTACCCAGTCCCCTAGCCTGACACCCAAGTGGCCACCAGAACCATTGACCCCAGTGAGACCAGACAACCCCATAACCTTCACTGTGATGTGATCTAAATGCAACCGAGGCTCTGGTAACTGCAACCCCAGGTAGGCTCCCCATGGCTGCAGCAGGCCACCTCCAACCAGCTGCTGCATAGCTCACTATGCACGGAGAGATGCCCGGTTAACCCCCACAGCCCGGGGCTCTGCTCACAGTGATGCCGAAGGAGGTAAAACTCGTTGCTGGGTAGAATATCGGTTTCTCGAACATGGAGTTTTTAAAATGCCCTGCTGTCCTTGAAGAAATTGTCAGACCCTTTAATCTTATGAACATTTGCCTTTGTTCTTCACATCTGTTGCAACTATTTTGTTAATAATTTGTTGTTTGACTTCTTAAATGATAATGTTGAACATTTTGAAGATTTTACTTTTTAAGTTGCTAAATGTATAAACATTCTTTTGTGTGCCGTTTTAGTGATATACATGGTTATCCCATGATTTTAGGAAACAAAAATATTTTCTTGAAAAAAACCTAATATACATATAAACAAATAAAATTTATTTCTAAAAATAATTCTTAAAATAAATTTCAAATGCATGTATCAGGATAAAATACTCACTTTACAGAACTGTGTTCAAGGCTAAATAGTGCCTATAAGTGCTTCATGATTTATTATATAAGTGCCAGGTACAAGTGTGGTTGCTAAATCTTTGTTGAAAAAGTATATGTAAACCCTGGTGGTGATCATTAATGTAATAAGAGAATCAGATTTGAAAGTGACCTTAAAGATTGCCTACCCCAATCTTGGCTCACACATGAGAAAACACAGAAATGACTGTTTCAGGACCACCTAGCTGGGGCACTGCTACACAGATTTCATTTAAAAAATTGTTAAATACAGCCCTGGCTTGTGTAGCTCAGTGGATTGAGCGCGGGCTGGGAACCAGAGGGTCCCGGTTCGATTCCCAGTCAGGGCACAAGCCTGGGTTGCGGGCCAGGTCCCCAGTGAGGGCCATGTGAGAGGCAACCATACATTGCTGTTTCTCTCCCTCTCTGTCTCCCTCCCTTCCCCTCTCTCTAAAAATAAATAAATAAAATCTTTAAAATAAAATAAAATAAAATAAAAAATTGTTAAATACAACTTCACAAATTTAAGTGCATTTACTCTTAGAATAACTAATACGCTTCAAGTCAAGGAAATCTTTTATTCGTAGTTAACTTACAGTTGATGAGTACAATCATTGTAATAATTTCCCAAAACAAAACAAGAAACTACAAGTAGAACCCTAAGTGATGCATCTGCTCAATCTCCTTAGCTATTGTGGATGTTAAGTTGAAGCTTTGTCTTTGAGCTGTTGCAAAAAGACATAATGTACCTGATGGTTAACTGAAAATTGTATTCACGTAACATCAAATTTATGCAGATTTAAACTATAATGTGAAATCAACCATATCTCTCTAATGCTGAGGAAGAAATACACTTAAAAAGAGTAACAATTCCTTATCCAATACTCAGCTCCTTGTTATGCAATACTTATGTAACTCATTATAATACTGAAGTTTGGAAAAGAGGAAAGAAAAGTAATGTCCATTTCTTCTTTACTTGTGGTCAAGAGCCCTGGACAGACTATGTAGGACAATGGAGGAGATGCGGGACCCCTGAGGGGCAAGCCACTGCCCACCCATGTTGACGGCCGTCCGCTTCGTCTCCCTTACTCGGTGTTGCGATGTGCACGGATGAAGTACAGGTTGCAGCGGAAAGGGCCGGCCCAGCGCTCTGACAACGGCATCCCACACTAGCTGGCGGAGCTGATGCGTGCCGTGGTGTCTGTCAGCACCGCTGCACTTCCCAGGAGGAGGCGTGAGAAAACTGCCCTTTAATATCAGCTCAGAAGATGATCTGATCATCAGCCCATTTAAATAAAGAACAGACATGCTTCTCCCAAGAAAAACAAAGGCTTCCTCTTAGTATCTGCCTTTTCAGACTTTAATGGAATCATTGTGGGGAATCTCTATTATCCCACCTCATAAATGTAGGCTTCTGAAGTCGAATAGAAGCTAATTACTGAAAGACTCACTACCATTTCAATAATGTTACACAAACAATCTCTGTGTCCATCCATGTTCAGCACAGGCTGTGTTCTCCAAGCGATGGACTTGGATTTGAACAGCCAAAACACCAGAGGCCCAGATGCAAGCAGAGGCCTTCAAAGGAGGACCAGGGGAAGAGTCTCCCAACAAAAAAAAAAATACTATTTGCTATCCTAGCTTCTGGCTGCGTGGCTGCTAAATCTTTTCCTCTTTTTCCTTTTCTTTGTTTTCATGATTCAACCTGAGTATGATACAGGTGGTCTTGGAGGGAAAAAAAATCAAAATATTAAGTAAATTTGATTAAAGATATAAATGAATGATACCAGATCCTTCTCTTCCTCAGACAGCAGCTTCCCAGGTGGGAGAGACAGCAGCCGCAGAGCCGCTGACAGCATCAGAACTAAACTTTGCCCGCCCCACGATTCCTCTGAGACCCAGCACTGTTAATAATATTTCCTCCCCACAAAGCGCCTTCTCTTCTGTGTTGAGCTGAGACCTGGAACTGTCTGGAAAAAAAATGGATTACCTTAAAAAAGATAAAGGTGGCTATCCTTTCAAAAACAGGTGGCAGTTACTAACGGCCGCAATCTCTCTTTTTCTAGCCAAAGATGAATCCTCAGTCCAACAGCCAAATTTAATTTAAAAACATAGACTTCATTTCATTCTGCACTTGGAAGATTTATTATAGAAACAGGTAATCTTCTCTATTGTAGTTAAACCGATATACATCTAGATGTTGGAGAATTTCAAGGCTGATATTCTGAAACTTTCAAATCAGGAGCTTATAGGGTTATTTATTTTTGCATTTTTTTCATTGTGTATGAATTATTCATAAGTATAAAATACGGAGATTTATTTTTCAGTGTGAACACACAAAAAAAGACAGAGGAAAAATTATCAGAAGGCACTGAATTTACATTTTTACAACTAGATTCAGGTCTCCAAAGACTCTTAAGAAAAACATGACAATTTTAACGTGATTTTTTAAAAACTGAATATCCCTACAGAAACACCTGGGCAGCTTACCCAGGTAAACAGACTCACAGATAAAATTAGGTCTTTGTACCAAAGTGAGATCAGACCAGTGTCAGAAACCACAGCACAGCTTTTCATGTTTGTGTGGATGAAAGAAACAGAAAAATGCAGCATCTGAATTCCATTGCTTATCATTAAGCCAAATTCTTCTTTCTCCGTTATTTCCAGGAGTTTTGGTGCCCAGGGTCATACATCATAAATATCTGGGAGGTCACATTAAAAAATGTTGTCCTTACCTGTCTATCCCTAGCAATTCTGCCCCAGTAGGGCTGTACCTAGCAATCTGTGCTCCCAAGGGTCTCAGATACTTGGATTCAGTGGAAACCTGGACCAAATTCTCAGCACCTTGGAAGTGTAGTAAGAGCTTCAGAGTTGAAAGAGGGGAGGACAAATAACAGCGTTTGTTATTTTTAACAAAAGCTTCCCTGGAGGTTCGCATAGATGGCACGTCCTGGGGTAGGCAAAAAGCCAGAATCAGTTTCGACCAAAGTGGGGGATGCTCAGTATAGAAAGCGTGTGTCCAATGGCCCAGGAACAGAATGGCAGTGGTGCTGGTTGAGGAAGGGGGTGGGATGTACATCATTAATGACAGCAACTGGGAAGCAGCACAGGGTACTTCATTGGTTGTAATGCCTACACTGGTATAAAAAAATTTTAATGCTGTCTGCAAAGCACTGTAAAGCTATCTCTAGCACTTGGTGTTTCTGAAGTACAACAGTCAATGGCTCAAGCCTTACGAATGTCAATATTCTGTCATTCAAAAGTCAACTGGAAGTGAATTCGTTTGTGCATATTCAACACTTGGGGAGGTCCTTGTGTAGTGTGGAGAGATTAAAAAGTCCGAGACACACTTATCAGCATGCTTTGTCACTTGACGGATCTCTGTTCTCTGCTCAGGTAGTGAACATGATTACAAATGACGCTTTGCTAGTCTTTCTTCTCTCTAGTCCTCGGGTTATTTAAGTTCCTAACTTGCTCACAGTGATACTCTAATCAGCCTCTGAAATGGGCGGATGGACATTGAGATTAGAATTTTGCTGCCTGGGTTGTTTCTTCTTTGACAGAAACAAATGAGGAAAACAAAGAATGTGGGATTTGTGGTCAAAAAGATGGATGGGCCCTGGCTGGTATAGCTCACTGGATTGAGCACAGGCTGTGAACCAAAGGGTCGCCGGTTCGATTCCCAGTCAGCGCACATGCCTGGGTTGCAAGCCAGGCCCCCAGTGGGGGCCACTTGAGAGGCAACCACACATTGATGTTTCTCTACCTCTCTTTCTCCCTCCCTTCCCTTCTGTCTAAAAATAAATAAATAAATAAGATCCTTAAAAAAAAAGAAAATGAAAATTAGAATATTAAAAAAACGAAAGATGGATGGCACAGTCCGTGGACAGAGTTTCAGTCTTGCAGTTTCGGGTGTGTAATGCATGTGGGTTGGTGTCTTCATGAGAAAATTTTAGGGAATGTCATTTTCAAGACATGGCTGTTTTATTACGGAGCATTGGAAAAATTCAAACAGTTTCTCTTCAGCAGAGGAAAAAAAAGGACAACAGAGGTAATTGTTTGGGTGCAGCTGCATAGAAGGTAAACAACAATTGATGCTGACATTGTGTATGGTTAAATGGGAACTTCTCTCCTCTGCCCTACAGTTTGACTTCCCTCATAAAACTGGACGTATAAGGTACAGAAATAACAGTAATTATAGTAATTAATGCATTGATTCAGTAGGTGTGTATTGCATGCTAGTTAAAGAAATAAACGTGTATTGTATGCCATGTTAAAGAGTGTAAACAAATAATAGATATATTAGGGATTTAGAAGAATTTTTAACGATACCTTTTTATTTTGAGGTACTCATAGATTCACACACAGTTGTAAGCAATGACAGACACCCTGGGTAAGGTTTACCTAGTTGACTTTGACAACAATGTATTGCAAGACTATAATAAAATATCACAACTAGGATATCGAGATTAATATTTTCAAAATGCAGAAAGTTTCTGTCACCACAGGATCACATACATTGACATGTACAGGGACACCCACTTCCCTCCCCGTCCACCTTCTCTTCAAACCCTGGTGACAACAGTCGGCTCTCATTTCTGTTATCTTACCATTTCAAGAATGTTCTATAAATAGACTCATGTACATTTGACACTTTAAATTGGCTTTTCTCATTAGATAATTCTTTAGAGATTTGTCCAGGCTGTTGCTTATATCAGTAGCTCATTCCTTTTCATTCCTGAGTATGATATGGATGTAAACTTTGTTTTACAAATAGAATAAATAAGTAGTAAGTTTAGGACCATTTCAGGATGCTAAGTGAATACACAAGAATTAAATGTAGTTAAATACTAACAACTAATATTAAAAAATTAATTTTAAATATTAATTGAATTAATGTTATATATGAGGGAGGACCTAAAAGAAAACCCCAGAATTTATTTATAAAAGTTTATGTATTTATTCTTACACGTTTACATTTCAGTCACCTTCAAAGTACTCCCCATTTGACACAATACACCTATCGAGACTTTTTTCCATTGCTCAAAAAAGTTTTTGAGCTTGCCGATTTTGATGCCTTTTAGTGCTTCTGCTGTTGTTGGTTTCACCTCTTCCACATTAGCAAAATGTTTTCCTTTGAGGACTTTTTCATCTGGGAAACAAAAAAAGTTGCTTGGGGCAAGATTGGGTGAATAGAGGAGGTGGAGCATAGGAGGTCATGTTATTTTTGGTTAAAAACTGCTGAACACTCAGCACGGTGTAGGCTGGTGCACTAAGAAATCACCCGTCATGAGTGGGCAAACAGAGTGAAAGAGTCTTTGGAAAAAATTCACTGAAGCCAACTGCAGCCTCTCACAACAACGCCAGCTAGTCCACTGATACAGTTGGGTCCCTAGAAACCTCACCTAGCGGGGAAAGCCTGTACCACAGGGGGTCTGCCCTCCAGAAGATAATTCTGGGTTTTTTGAAGGAGTCCTCTTTCAAATTATGCTAGCATTTAAAAAATTAAAATATTTAGCAATAAATTTAACAAAAAATGTGCAAGAACTGTACAATAAGAAATAACAAAATATTACTTTAAAAAGTTACAGCAGATCTAAGTAAATGGGGAAATATGTTGTGTATGGACCATGTGATTCAGTGTTGTTAATATACTGTTTTTACATTGATCCATACATTTAATGTAATCCTAAACAGTATCCCAGCTGAAATTTTTGTAAAGAAACACGACAGCTAATTCTAAAATTTATATGTAAACCCAAAAGAACTAGGATAGTTAAATAACTTTGAAAATGCAGAGCAAAGTTTAAAGTCTATCGTAATCTAACTTTAAAATTTCTTGTACAGCTACAATAATCAATCAGTGTGTTATTGATGTAAAGAGAGAAACATAGATCAATGGAATCTACTGCATAGTCCATACATAAGCCCACATGAATATGGCCAACTTATTTGTGACAAAAATGTCAACACACTTCAATGGCATAGTATAATCATATCATCAAATGATACTGGAACATTTGGATAGTTATATTGAAAACGCTTTGGCCCTTATTTCACATCATATACAAAAAATTAGAAGAAATGGATGATAGGAGTTAAAACTATAAAACGTCTATAAGACAACATAGGAGAAAATCTTAGTTACCTTGGATTTAGCAAAGATTTTGTAATAAGACAGAAAAACAACAAATTATAAATTCATCAAAATTACAAAATATCTTTTTTCTCTTCAAAAGACACTGTTATAAAAATTAAAAGGCACCCTGCATAGTGTGGCCTGGTTGGTTGGAGTATCATCCCATACACCAAAAGGCTGAGGGTTCGGTTCCTGGTCACGGCACATAACTAGGTTTCGGGTTCAATCCCTAGTCAGGATGCATATGGCCAATAGATATTTCTCTCTCCCTCTGATCTCTCTCTCTCTCTCTCTCTCAAAAGCAATGAAAAAAAAGTGTCCGTGGGTGAGAATAAAAAAAAAAAGAAGAAGAGGCAAACCAGAGACTGGGAGAAAATCTTTGTAAAACATATTCAGCAATGAATATCTAGAAAATATAATCAACACAAGTTAATGATAGGTGAATAAAGAAACGAATAGCTGTGGGGGAGCTTGGCCCACAGAGCCCCCATTCTGCTGCAGAAGAGAGTGAGTCTACCAAGACGTGATCTGCTGGGGGAGGAAAAGGTGACCTATCTCTCAAAGGAGAAGGGCCAGGAGCCTTTTCCTCAATGGGCTTTTATTGGGTTCAATTTGCACAGGAATACAGGTAAAGCTCATCAATCATTGTCAGGCGGTAAGGATCAAACAATAGGTAACATACGAAGAACTATGAGGGCTTATTCTGAGTCAGGGTCAGTTAGCTAAAGGGCTATAAAACTTTGGGAAACAAACTCATTTCATGCTTGGACCCTTATCAGAAAATTGAGGGCATTCTTCCAAAGCAGGTTTAACAGGATTTTCTGTATTCTTTCTTAGGCCTGATCGCCCAGGGGAACCACCCATTCCTGCCCAGGGCTGCACTGCCCTCCGGCATTGTTTCAGGCTTAAGTCAGGCAGGGGAAGTAAGGCAGCCAAGAGATTAGGAGACTTCGCAGACAGAATGAGGACTCAGGCTACATCAAAGCCGAGAAACAAGGGTCCATCACCCCCTTTTTCTATAGCCCCCAGTTCGTTCCCTGAGGACCCCTTCTTGACTGTGCCTGTCTGAGGTCAACCCTCCCTTGAGGAATCTTACCCGTCATTGGCTAAGCAGTCATCCGCCTGGGGCCAACCAGGGTGCAGTAAAAGGGGGCAGAGGTGGCACCCCTGCCAGGGAAATAGCTTTGTCTCCTTAGTGGCTTATGGTCCCAAGTTCTCTCTCTCAGCCTTAGCCATGGGGATTTACAGCTTCTGAAACCAGGCAGGGTGGTTCCCAACAAATAGTAAATCTTCAAAATAGCTGAACAAAAACTTCACCAAAGATCATTGATCATTGAGTGGCTAATAAACACATGAAATAATGTTCAAAATCCTTAGTCGTTCAGGAAATAGAAAGTTAAACCACAGGAGATATTATTTCACCTTTAGTAGGTTGGCAAAAATTTTTTTAATTTTTAATTAAAAATTAAAAGCAGCTGAGGATCTGGAACTC
Source organism: Micronycteris hirsuta (assembly GCA_004026765.1). Classification (NCBI taxonomy): domain Eukaryota; kingdom Metazoa; phylum Chordata; class Mammalia; order Chiroptera; family Phyllostomidae; genus Micronycteris; species Micronycteris hirsuta. Next base: position 29,783 of record PVJI01010865.1, on the reverse strand, counting down.
TCATATACTGCCAATGAAAATATAGTGTGGTACAACTACTTTGGAAAACAGTTTCTTATCAATTTAAACATATATCTACCATATGGCCCAAACATTCTGCTTCTAGGAAATTACCAAGGAGAAATGAAAGCACATTTCCACAGAAATACTTGCATACAAATATTCACAGTAGCTTTAGGAGAAGTAGCCAAAAGCTGGAAGCAACCTAACGGTCCATGAGGAGGTGATTGGATAAACATAGAGTGATACACCCACACACTGAAATACTACTCAACGAAATAAAAGGAATGAGGTATTGATCCATGTGCCAACATGAGTGCATTTCGAGATAATTATGCTGAGGGAAAGAAGCCAATAGATAAAAGTATAACTGTATGGCATTATTTACATCAAATTCTGTAAAATGCAAGCTAATCTCCGGCAACAGAAAGCACCCCAGTGGTTGCCTGGGGATGGTGGCAAAAACTGGGGGAGATGTAGGAATTACCAAAAGGTTCGAGAAATTTTGGAGGTGATGACTATGCTGATTAGTTTAATTGGGATCATTATTTCATGCGTATATACATATGTTAAAATTTACCAAAGAACCCGTAAAATATGAAAACTCTATATTTTTAATGTGTACAATTGGGAGTATTTCAATTATGCCTCAATAAAGGTATAAAATTTTTAAGAGAGTACTTTAGGAGGTGTACATCAATTTTCCCTGGTAGCCTTTCCTAGACAGGTCCTTTCTGCATAGAAAACTTGTATCAATTTGAAGCTATCTAGTTCTTAATAAAAAACAAACCTAATAAAATGCAAGCATTTATCTCTAACAATTAACTGCCTCCTCACTTTCCCTAAGGAAACATAACATGTAAGCAACACCCACAAGAGAGGCTGCTCATAATTGTCTTATTTGGTATTGTGATATTTGCTTTTTTAAAGAATACTTGGTTAATAGCAAGATACAAACAGAAGGAAGAGTCTTGAAGAAAACTTTTACTTAAGATATTTTTACAATCTGGCATCTGATTTTGACTCAAGTGTTCTCTGTCAGCAATTTTTAAAGTTGGCGACATTCTTGAAACGTAATGAGTACCCTGTCAATCAGAGCTTCAAAGTATGGAGAAGCCTGAAATATTTAAATGAGATAAATAAAAATGCAACTAAACTTGTGGAAGTAGCATTATCACATCTTTACTTCAAAGATCAGTCATGAGAACAGCTAGTCTTTATCCCAGGGAATTCTATTAACTAGAACTCAATAGTATACATATACATGTATTTACATATATTATACACATATTTTTAATATCCCATAAAACTGCTAACCTGAATGACTATTTTTAAAGGTTAATGGGATTCTGTCTTACCTTTCTGCATAGACTAATTTCTTTAAAGTCAAAGTTCAGTTTCCATTTATTAGATATTATATTGTTAACCGAAAGCATGAACACATTTTAATTTTGAGAACACTTAAAGTAAACTTGGAAAAAACTGGTTAAGTTTTGAGCATCATTTTCCAAACTCAACACTATTTATTCACTGGAGGACAGAATTTAGCCTAAACTCAGTGGACTCACGCTCTCTAGGCTGCCCGCCTGGCCCCGAATTCTCCCACTGTGCGCTTTGCTGTCCCACGGCCTGGCGCTGCCTAATGACTGTCTTCTCTTCGGTTATCAACTTTGTTTCTCCCACAACTGTTTTTTGTAAGGCCCTGCATCACTTCCCTCACCTAATGGCTCAACTCACCCCATATCTAGGTGGTCATTTTACGGGGCAGGAGGAATGCCATCCTAGCAGGTTAAATAAATCCTGCTGTTTGTAGAACAGATCCTGTGCATACGGGGACATCCATTGATTCCACATCTCAAAGGGCTACTAGCCATGTTCAAACAGTAGTGAATGAGTGGAATTCCCAGTCCCTCTATCTGGCTTAAAAAACCTTCTTCAACTTTTGATAGATCCTTTCCCTGAGGTAATATTTCTCAAAGTATAGTCTAATCATATACCTTAGACTTGACTGAGCAAAAAATGCAGATTTCTAGACCTACTGCATTTTTCTCTAGGACACAGGTGATTAATGGGCTCGCTGAAGGACTAACCTCACAGTTCTGGGAAGTTGGGTTCACTTCCCCGTGTTCTCACTCCCCCTCGTTCTACTAGCAGCTGCAGTTATTAAGAGAATTTCAGTGTTAGAGAGATCACCGTTTTTAATTTCAAGCACATTAATTCAATGTAAAATAAAACACGACAGCAGGAAGGGAAATTCATGATTCGGAACATATATACTTTTCAATGAAGTAAAATAAGAGCATGATTCTTTTCTCTCCAAGGATTGTTGAATGGGAAAAATGAGAGTAAACCAGGGATGGACTCTTAGTTGTCTCATGCATGAACATCAGGTGACTAACAGGGCCCTAAAGGAAAATATCATCGTGACTGTCGAAACAGCTCAGAAGACTTCAAGACATCCAACATGACACATTTTCTAAGAATGAGATTTTAAAATGCCCTTTATTTCTATCTTAGTCTGAAGAGTAATTTTTCATCTTCGTATTCATGTTTTATTGAATAAAAACTTTTTCATTCATATAAATGCCATGCCTCTGTACTCAGCCGGTGTAGTGAACCAAAGCTTTTTAAACCATGAACCGAGATAGAGGATGATTCAGTTCCAGCTCTTCCACTTAAAATCACAAGAACTTGGGCTTTTTGCTTCAACCACTCCAGTCCCAATGTTTCTCCATAATAAAGTTAAGTTACACAGCATTCCCTAGCGTCATGGTGCAGACTACAGCAGGTTACCACATTAAAGCAGTGACCGTAGCCCATGGCACGGCGTAGGCACTCTTAGTTCCTTGTAGAGGTGCCCTGTCCTATGTATAGCACCCTATAAAAACAGCAGGGAGAGCCGTTTCATGTCGGTAATTTTTACCTTGTATGACCATCTACAGCTTTGAACTAGATTTCAAAAGGTTAACTGCGGTCATAGCTTTTTTCCTCCCCATAATGATGCTTTAGTATGCTGCAGACAACTGTGAAATGATAGCAAAACCATGCTTGCCTATGAGTTGCCTCATGCGTAGCTACCATGTGGATAATGATGTGGTGACATACACAATGATATGGCTCCTTAACTTGTGCTGTATATGCAGGATCACCATTGGCATTTTGGCTGAATATTTTAACCGAAGAAGTGGGAGCTCGTTTGGACTCTTTCTGAGATTCAGTGCATAAAGACACGTGAAGAGATGTTATGGATTTAGTCCACACTACTACCTCCCCAATTTCAAATTCAGCCAGGGAGTAAGAGTTTATCATTGCTACCACAATTTCATCCTTGATACCTGGAAGCAATAGCTTTTCCTTCCATTGAATAGGGAGAAAAGCATTTTTTTAAAGCATCCGTGGTCCAAAAACTCTGGGCCTTGACTAGAAATGAGAGAAGGATGTACCATCTGAGAAACAGACTACACTGATTTCATTTAGGACCCACCCAGTAAAATCTAATCTCTGCTCGTTAGGAACATTTGCTATTTCTGCAAGTTGAGCAAACCCAAGAAATATAAAAAAGAAAAGACAGTAGTCCCCTCTCCAACTCAAAAGTGAGAAGGAGTTCTTATACCACCACTTTAAGCATCCACATAACCAGTTTTGCTTTAAAAATTCCACATTTAAATGTGTATTATTAGCTTTCATCATAACACCAACTCCATCATCTCTAACAATTTCCCTCAATTCTGACAGTTAATTACATTCATCTTTCATGTTAACCCTTTAGTTTTCATCTCTCCTTAAACACAATTCTCTACCCAGATGCCATGGCCATTACCTCTTTACATGCCGGCTAAAATAATGTTTAAAAAATAGCAAGATAAATATCACTCATTGCAGTTCAATACATTATTCTAGTTTTTATGATTTGCTAGTGTTTGCTAACTATATTAAAGTTTTGTCAAGGTTTATATTTGATATATGTCATAAAAGTCATATATAACATCAACCTGAAATCATTACGAAGTAAACTTGAAATATTTTGACCAGCTAAATATGTAATGTGTAAGGATAGCACTGGCTAATTTTATGAGTTAAGTGATTTAAGTCTACTGAGCGGAAAACAGTTAACATAGCAGGCCTGGGGCTGCTATCATCAGAAGAATCTGCTTTCAAGTTTGGCTCTTGGCTGGATCTTGGCATGGCTTTTGAAAATTTCCCTAACTGATAGGGTTGTTGTGTTGTGTCGAGACAGCTTGTACGCACAACGTGATTTATGGTTAACATCTGCTGGTAGTCTGGAATGTTGCTAGTTGCTAGTTGCTAGGCAGGGAATCCCTTTGTGACCTGCTTCAGATGGGCTTCCCTGGGCAGAAACATCCCTCACAAGTTGCTGCATTTTTGCTGCTGGAGTGCGATGTGCTCTGTGACAGGAGAGTGCGTATTGATCTAGAGTCCTGGATGCTTTCTCCTTACAGACCCAGCTGTGATGTGTGATGAGTGGGTATAATCCATTTTAGGTATAAGACTCTATGCTGAGTCCCTGGGTTCTACTAGCAAATCATTGAACATATGGGTGGTCTTGAGGATCCCCCCAAAATTACCTAATTAAATAAAATAGTACTCAGTACAAAATTTGCTTTTTTCAATCTTTCAAGGCAGAACCACTCACTTTTTCCTCTCTTCTTTCATAGCGTGTTACTTCTTTGCTTAACAAACTGCCATTACTACCCACTGCACTTAAGATTCCAATTCCTCCTGATTACCTACTAATTCCTTTGCCAACCTCATCTCAATCTCTTTATTCCCTTTCCCAGTGGAATGCTGCCATGTTCACTAACCCAGCAGAGTCGCGCATTATGTCCACTCAACAGACGGGCCTGCTTCTCTCCTCCATTCTCCTAACGCCCTCACAAATCTACTGTTTTTCTGCTGCATCGCAGTTGCCAAAATTTATTAAACCTGAAACACAATTAGAACATGTGGGCACTTGACTTTAAACTTAATCTCGAAATCTGGGTACTTTTCACATAATTATATGTGAACCTTAGAATAACTAAAAGAAACTGAGGTTAGCCGGCAATCCCTTTATTAACTGCTGCAGTTGGTATGATGTCTGCTAAAACACTGGCATTCCCAGTTTTCATCAGTTCATGTGTGTTGACTGAAAATGGGGAATACCGAACTAGCCATGGCTTAAACCATCAGAATAATGTAAATACCCGCCAGGAACTCGGGGACAGGTGGTTTCCAGGCTGCTCAGGAGGTCTACAATATCAGACCACTGAGTTGGTGTTTCTGCATTTCTCTCAGCCTCTCTTTCTAACCATAATATGGCAATTGCTATTCCAGACATTACACAACTATATTCATGCAGAACACAGTGGGTAGGTGATGTGTTGGTGGTAAAATAGCTTTTTCTTCACAGGGCTATCTCTCTCTTTTACAAGGGAATAGACTCTTTCCCACAAGAGAACAGTTGGCTTCTCTTAGAACGCATTGACTAAGAGCACCTAGCAGGCCCTCACCCGTACCAGTCCTAGCGAATACTATTCACAAGACTGGCTTAGGCTGACCATGACTTATCCCCCGTGGCTGCAGGAAAGTCTTGATGTTGCTACTAAACGAAGTAGGGATTATGTTAGCAAGAATTGCTGTGTAGGCCACTCACAAAATAGTGCATGAGAATCCCCTGGAATACTGATTAAAACACAGTTTGGGGGCCCAACCCCCTGAGTTTCTGCTTCAGTAAGTTTCAGGTTGAATGTGAAAAATCTGCATTTCTAATGACTTCTTACTTGCTGCTCCTGCCGCTCTTGCTGCTGCCACTGCTGCTGTACTACTGCTCCGGCTGCTCCTGCTGCTGCTGTGCGGGAGATCACACTTAGAGAACTTACTACTTGCAGCTGCTGCTGCAACTACTTGTGAGATCACACTTTGAGAACTATTAGGGGAGGCAAACATCAACCTCAAGGACATGACTCCATTGGTTTCAGGTGGAGTCCAGGGTTATTGTTGGCTTATTTCAGGCATACAAAGGATTAGTGTTGATGTTGTTCACTGTTGTAGACAAAGTGCAGCTCTGGCCTTACCTACAGTTGTAGGCAAGGGTGAGTAGAGGCCTCCCCTTCACAGTAGGAACTTGATCTGTATCAATGCCAATCTTAATAGTTTTAAAATCGGTTTTGTGGTGTGCTTCATTATGTCGAATATATAAAGAAACCAACTATAAAATAACACTTTATTTGTACAAAACGAATCAATTCTTTGATTCAAAATATTGACCAGTGTTTAAAATAAAAGAATTCTTTTAAGAAAAGAAATTTAAATACAATATAAAATATTTCATTTTTCTCCAAACTCCAGAATATGTAAAATAAGGATATTAATGTTTTACATTTTCTGAAATCATTACATCTTGGGAAATAGAATCTTGGCATGGATTTATAATCTCAAACCAGTTAGCGGGCTAGAAAATCAGTCAAATGAAAACATTTTCATGGGTAGATTTTAGGAAAATTGAGGGATCATATGTTTAAGAGACTAGAGAACACATGCAAAAGAATGATTTAGATAAAGTATATGAAATATGCTTTTTATTACCGTAGGCAGATATGAAAATGGCAGGTAACATATAGTTAGAGAATGTCTTTCATTGGTACCACATGCTCTTGTTATGTCCCTATTGATCATCTGTCATGCATCTAGTGTGGTGATTATGTCCTGTTACATGTGTGTGAGCAATATATAAGGGTTACTCAAATGAAGTCACTAAGCAACAAAGTTTCAATACAAGAAAATAAACATTTCAATGGCCATTGGCCCAAGCATTATGATAAAGAGTATACACCTGCATACTGGGAAAGAATGGGGAAAACTCCACAGAGGAAAGTTCTTCTGCCTTAGATATGATAGACTATTTAAAATATGGGCAGAAGGAATTCCAAGTTAGGATAATAGACAGAGGTAAGAATATGCAAAAATGCAAGAAAGAAGAAACCACTTTCTCTGAAAGTAAGAATTAAGTCAGGCTGATTTTACGGTGAGAACTATAGCAATTATGAGCACACTTGCTTTTGAACTCATTGCTTTATCCTGGGGAACTACAAATATCAGTAAACAAGCCCATGATGAAAATCTATTCAATTAAGCATTTTCACAGAGCAGATTTCTGAGGTTAAAATTTTAAGATTAGGGTGCTATTGAGTGAGAAAATAAGTTTTATGTAAATTAGAGAAACGCTTTGCCATACCATAAGGGATTATCTTATAAACACATTACATTTTATATGTATGAGGAGCCAAACAGACCCATCTGTGCTCTAGATATTATTTAACCATCTAGAAAGAACTCAAGCACTTCCTGAGCACTATATTTGGATAAACGCTTTTTTTTTTTTTTGGATAAACACTTATGATCCCATATAACTAATTGCTCTTTTGTCATGGATACATTTATCTTTCTCTTTATAAGTGTCATATTTTTGTTAATTTTTACTAGCACTTCCTACACATTGCCTGTGTTCTTCACTAAGAAATCTGGGCTAATATTATAAAATTGGTTTAAGTCTTACCATTTCAAAGAAAAAGGATCCTTGGAAGGGCGAGAGTGAGAGAAGTATGGATTTTGCTTTTTACCTTATGCACGTCTGTATTGTTTGAAAATTTTATCAAGCATTTACAATGTTTGGATAATTTTTCAAACTAACACAGATGTGCAACCATGATTGCTATGCATCTCCAGAATCTTTTCATTATCCCAAGCTGAAACTCTATACTTATTAAACAATAACTCCTCATCCTCTCCCCGCTCTGCTCCTACAAGCTATTATTCTGCTTTCTGTGTCTATGAATCTGACTGCTCTAGGTACAACAGGTAAGTAGAATCATATACAATGTTTGTATTTTTGAGTCTGGTTTATTTTACTTCACACAGCATTTTCAAGATTCATCCATGTTGTAGCATGTATCAGAATTTCATTTCTTTTTAAGGCTGGATATATTCATTGGGTGCCTATACATTGTGTTTATCCATTTATCCATCAGTGGGCACTTGAATTGCTTCCACCTGTTTGGCTGTGGTGACTAATGCTGCTGTGAACGTGGGTATCCGAATATGTGTTTGTGCTCTTGCTTTCCATTCTTTTGCATATTCATCCAGAAGTGGAATTTCTGGATCACATGGTAATTCTATGCTTAACTTTTTGAGGAATCACCATACCGTTTTCAATAGCAACTACACCGTTTTGCATGGCCACCAGCAGCACCAAGCATTCCAATTGTTCCACATCCTCACCAACACTTGGAGTTTTCTGTTTGTTTGTTTTTAACAGAAGCCATACTTGTTTGTTTTAACTAGAAGCCAATGTGTAACTAGAAGCCACTGTGGTTTTGATTTGTATTTTTCTAACAATTAGTAACGTTGAACATCTTTTCATGGGCTGATTGTCCATTTGTATATCTTCTTTGAGAAAATCTAGCTACATGCTTTGCATATTTTTAATTAAATTAATTCTTTGGTTTCATTCTTTTGCATGTAGATATCAGTTTTCAGGACACAATTTTTTGGAAAGATTTCCCTTTCCCCACTGAATGATTTTGGCAACCTTGTCAAAGTCATTTGACCATACCTGTGAGGGTTTATTTTCGTGATCTCTATCCCGTTCCTTGGTCTATGTGCCTGTCCACATTACCACATTATTTGAGCACTGTGCCACTGCAGAACATTTTAAAAGCAGGAAGTCTGGGTACCTTTACATTGTCTTTTTAAAATGTTGTTTTGGAAAGTAATTACTCTGTCATTTTGCTATTTCTTTTCTATATGCATTAGAGTCCCCCCCCCCCATTTCCTGGATTACTTTTTCTGTGTGTCTATTTGATTTTTTTATTTCAAAAATGTTTAAATTCTTTTCCAATTTCCTTTTTTGTATATTCTCTATTTGTGGTTACCATGGGGATTACACTTATCCTAAAGTTTTAACACTCCTATTTAAATTGTTACCAGTTTAATTTCAATCACATACAAAAAAACTCCTCTCCTACAGAGCTCTGTCCCCACTCCATTTCAGTTACTGATGTCATAAGATTCTATCTCTATGCAAAAGTTGGATTTTTTTCATGTATTACTCTCTTAAATCATGTATAAAACCAAAAGTCAAGTTACACAAACTAAAATTGTAATAATACTAAGGATGTACTTCTTGACCCTAATATTTATGCTGAGGGGATATATATATATATCTATATATCCTCAGCATAAATACATATACATACATACATATATGTGTGTAATATGCATATATATCTATAAGCATATTTCATAAAACACTTTGATTTGGAAAATAAAATACAAATATTTATATTAGCAATTAAATATGAAATGACAACTGAGGCTAGTAGTTATTTATATATTTAATATTTCTTCAATAAAACTGCATGCTTAACAGAAATCAAATAAAATTTTATTTAGACTATTTCTTTAGAACATATTTCTATATAAATAATGGCTGCTCAACTCACTCTGCTAATGTAAATTGATAGACTTTAGTTTTAAATTTCTTCTCATAGAATGATCGATTTTGTCTTTAAATTTCAAAAGCAATTTTTAAGACTTGTAAATTGTTTTCAATTCTATGATAAATGTCTTCAATATGCCTTGAGGTCTTAGGAACAAATTACAGGAAATATATTAAATAAAAGTCACTAGAAAAGAAAAAACATTACAATGCATATCATATTAGAGCTAGAGTTCAGACGGATGGTTCTGTTTCAAATATTTTTCCACCAACTGTTACATTGAGCAGTTTATTTTTATCAAACTCCAGTTTTAATTACTTGCACCTGCTAAAAAGCTAATTCATTTTACAGTTTCTTTCTTACTTGTATTTCAAAACATAGGACAATATCAATAACTTAAGAGGCTTTTATGAGGCTTCTGGTTCATATGTGTTCAGACATTCTTTATCTCAGAAACAGCACAGATTGTGACCAAGTAAAGAATTGAGTCCTAAGTATAATTGGAAAGTAGGCTTGGAAGTAAAATCCTAATCCAGAATGAAAGAGAATTGCATCCTAAAGAGAAATGCAAACAGGGATGAGTCTATCACTGAATCAAACTGCAAAAGTCCAAAGGCAGCTATCGTAGTCAAATAATTTCTTTAGTGCTTAAGTCGCATTAACATGTTAATTTCGTAAACTCCTGCATTCCATAAAACCTGGAGCAATACCACTATCGCACATGAAGAGGTTATTATGCAGACCCCCAATTAAAAATAGTGATGCAATGCCAGCTGCAACCTCCTCCTTCTTCAAGTTGAGTATTACGCATGGAGGGAGAAATGCATAAAGTTAGTACCACTGATGCCAGGTGTACGACTTTCTCTCTCTCTAACCTTGGTCAAATGTCTTAACCTTTTCCTTCCTTTTTCTCATTTGTCAAATCAGCATAACAATTGTACCTACCTGAAAGGTGGTAAACAATTATTTAGTCAGTTTATGTAACAGACTAAAAAGAGTGTTTAGTATATGTGTGTTTTTAAAATGTAAATTATCATTATTATTATGATTGAGGCTGGAGAGAAATACTTAAGAATGTGTGTAGTGGGGGTAAAAAGGGGACACCTGTAACTGAACAACAGTAAAAAAAGGAATGGAAGGATATGGGCTGTTATGGTTTGAATTGTGTCCCCTGAAAATTCATATGTTGAAGTCCCAACCCCCACAGCTCAAAATGTGACCTTCTGTAGAAATAGAATTGTGGCAGATACAATGAACTAAGTTGAGGTCACACTGCAATATGGCTGGCCCCTAATCCAGTACGACTGCTGCTCGTATAAGAAGGAGAAATTCGGACACAGACATGCACGTGGGGAGAATGAGATGTAAAAATGAAGGTGAGATACAGGGATGTTCTGGAAGCCAAATAATGCCAAAGACTGCCAGCAACCCACCAGACACTAGGAGAGGCACACAGACTGTCTCCCATAGCCCTTAGAGGTCACCAACCCCGCCAGCATCTTGATCTTGGGCTTTTGGTCTCCAATACTGTGGGACAATAAATTTATGTTGTTTAAGATACCGTCTAGTTGGTGGTACCTTGTTATGGCAGTTCTAGCAACTAATATAATGTTTGAAAACTTGTAATAAATAAATCCATGAATATTCTTTTTTAAATTTATTTTATTGATTATGCTATTACAGTTGTCCCATTTTCCCCTTTATTCCCCCCCCCACCCTGCCCCACACACTCCCATTCCCTGCCCTTTAGTCTTTGTCCATGGGTCATACACAGAAGCTCCCTGGCTTCCACACATCCCATACCATTCTCAACCTCCCCCTGTCCATTTTCTATCTACCATTTATGCTACCTATTCTCTTTACTTTCTCCTCCTCTCTCCCCCTCTCACTCCCCTATTGATATCCCTCCATGACTTATATAAATTCCTTTAACATTTCATATAATAAAGGCTGGCTAATGATGAACTCCTTGAACTTGACCTTATCTGAGAAGCACTTTATCTGCCCTTCCATTCTAAATGAAAGTTTTGCTGGGTAGAGCAGTCTTGGCTGTAGGTCCTTGCCTTTCATGACTTGGTATACTTCTCTCCATCCCCTTCTTGCCTGTAAGGTTTCTTTTGAGAAATCAGCCGAGAGTCTTATGGGAACTCCTTTGTAGGTAACTGTCTCCTTTTGTCTTGCTGCTTCTAGGATTCTCTCCTTATTTTTAATCTTGGGTAATGTCATTATGATGTGTCTTGGTGTGTTCCTCTTTGGGTCCAACTTCTTTGGGTCCAGGAATATTCTTAATTTTCTAAAGTTGTAAAGAAAAAAGGAAGATTTTCCCTGTTGTACTCACTGAGTTTATACTACTTAGCAAGTGGCCATGAACACCATGCTGTTTCTGAACTTCACTCAATCTAGTAAGCAGGCCTCCAGGGGAAGCCCTGGGAGAGAATAGGGGACCATGGACATGGAAGACTGGACTTTGGCACTGTCTGGAATTCTGAGGGGCTCCAGAAACTCTCATCCACCATTTAAAGCAATCGTGGGCAGAGCGCTGGGAGTGACCCTTCTGAAAGCCTACATAGACCACCTGGGATTGGAGGATGCACATCAGCTCTCTATTGGCACCACCTTCCCTGGAGAATCCCAGGATGTTTAACTGCTTTGACTTGTTTTTTACAGAGGCAATGTGTCACAATGTTTAAAGAAGGCTGGCTCCCGAGTCAGGTTACCCAGGTTGAAACCATGGTTTCTAAAGTACTAGAGAAGATTCCATGTGTAATATACTCAGCCTTATTGTGTATCAATTTCCACATTTTGTTAAGGTAGAATTAATAATAATTGCACTTCCTTTTTAAGTTTATTGGAGAAATGGACTATAGTGTGAAGTGTGTAGGGCTGTGTCTGGCATATAAGAAGCATTTTTAAAATGTTAATTGTTGTTACTATTTAGTATAATTCTCTCAACAAACTTGTATTCACTGAAAGGTGAGAAAGAAACCTTGCAGTCAAAACTTGGCCAAATAATTCTCATGTATATTTTTTGTGTTCAACATTGTGACTGAATGAAGATACAATCTTATGACAGAAAAAAAATATGAACTTCATAGTTTTAAAAGAAGTAAGGGAATTCTTTCCAAAACCTCCTTCTCACTCCATCACACCCCATCGTTTTCCTCATGGCACCTGGAGTCCATCAAGTAGCTGTAACTACGCAGTGAGGAGTCAGGGGAGGAAGGTCATCCTAAGGCAGAGGCCAACGGTAACTCAACTAAGGAAGAGAACGCTGTTCCAGAAAGACTGCGAGGAAACTGAGCCAGAGAACCTCACACCAAGTCACTGTGGAGAAGAAGGTAGAATAAGACCCAGACTGGGGATGTTCCTTTTCCAGAGAACAGTTATCCCAATTAAAGCATACAGATCTCCCACAGATAAAGACCGAGCAGTAAGTCCACAAATATCTAGCACCAGAGCAGAGAAGTGACTATATGAGAGCCAGCAGAAATATAAAACGATATTCTTATTTCTTCAAAGGTCACAGGTAATGGAACTGCCAAATGCAGAATATCGAAGGGTTACGTATTCAAGTATTAAAGAAATAAAAGATTCACAGATGAACACACCACAAAAAATCACCAAGAATAGAGTTATTTAAAAATAGATATCTAGTAAAGCAAAAATTATATTTTTGAGTTAAACACTTCAATAGCCTAACTAGCAGTTTAGAAATATTTTAAATATTTAGTGAATTAGAATACATAAAACTAGAATATGTATCAGAAATTATACAGAATGCATGGCATACAGAGTCAGGAAAAGGACAAATGTGAACAGTCCTTAAGAGATACGAAAGACAGAATGGGAACAGGATACATTTACCAAACTGGGATTCCATACGGAAAGAGGAGAGAGAAGACAAAGTTTGAAAAGATAAAGAATGCACATATTCTAAACTGATTTAAAAAAAAAAAAACATAAATCTATGTATACGGGAACACTATGAACCCAGGAAAACAAGTTAAGTCTTCAAATTAAAAGAAAAAATATTACAAAAGAACAATTGAGACCTAATTAAATTTTTAATTGGTAGATGATATAATTATCTACACAAAACTACCCAAATCTATCAATTGGTAAAATAAAAATAATTTAGAATGATGGCTGAAAGCAGAACAATATAAAAAAGTCAATAGCATTTCTAAAAGTCAGCAACAAACAAGTTGTTTTTAAAAAAAAAATACTATTTGTGACACAAATAAATACTGAAATATATCAAAGAATTCATATAAGTATCATATATACCAAGAAACTAACATAATTTTATTTAAATATATTTTTAATTTGAAACAAATAGATATTTTATTAAATAGGTAGATATAAAAGACCATTCTGCATGGCATGGGCCCAGCTCCCACTCGGAAAGGCCAGTGGAAAGTGAGGTCCAGTACACAGGACCCACACCCACGGATTGGCTTTCCTGTGGGAAATCAGGCCTGCATTGTACCTAGGCTGCTTTGATGCTTGCTTTTTGCTAAAACTCCCTCACCCTGAATTGAGGCAGCAAATGTTTACTGCATGTCTTTAAAGTAACTTCCTAAAATTTGTGCTAAACCTTCCAAGGACAAGTGTAACCAGTTCAACTACTTTTCCCTTTACATTTGCAAATATCCTTCCTTTTTTGATGTAATTAGCAACATCCTCTCCTTTGTTTTCTGTAAAAGGTAACCACAGCGAACCTGTGCATAGTAAATGAGGACCATCCTCAATGTAATGTGCCCAGAAAAGCAATAAAAGCCTGTCCACGCAGGGGTCGGGCGCTCTCCCCTTGAGAGAGTGGCCGTGCTGCCCCTTTTCCTCCACAGGACTCGGCAGTCCGTGGGAATTTGTCTCGTCTCAGCCACAACACCGCGGACCCCACGAGCCAGGTCCATATCAGGTAGACTTTTTTTATTTCTCCACAATTTATTCATCATCATTTAGTGTAATTTTAATACATCCCCAAAACATTTCATGTGAAATTTGACAAAATTATTTGAAAATGTATTTGGAAAAGTGAATGGCAAAGGTACGCTCAAAATGTTTCTCAAAAGAAAAAGAATAAAATGGGTCTTTATCTATTAGACAAAGATTTACAAAGCCATAGTAACTAATACAGTTAATTTTGTGCAAGGATTCACAAATAGATCAAACATGGAGCTGAGAAATAAGAATTATGGCATATGACATAAATAAAATTGAAGGTCATTAAGAAATGGGGTACTTGCTCAATACAGGAATATTAGATAACAGGTTGAACAATAGAAAAATGCACAAAACACATGAAAAAGAGCATTATGTGGAAGAATAAATGCATATGGCTGACATGAAAAAATGTTCAGTCTCGTTAGTGCTCTAAGAAATGCAACCTAAGACTACAGTGAGAGTTTCCATTCATTAAGTTGACAAATACTTAGAAACCTGAAAAGCATCAAATGTTGATGCAGATATGGAACAACAAGAACACATGCATCCTTGTGGATGTTGAATTTACCATAATGCTTTTGGAAGACAACTTATTTTCCATTTTGAAGACAATATGAATGCATGTATACTCACGGCCCAGGAGATTCCTGTCCTACAGCAATGCTTGCATATGTACAACAAGGAGAAAGGTACAAGAATGTTCTAGCCCTGGCTGGTGTAGCTCAGTGGATTGAGCGCAGGCTGCGAACCAAAGGGTCACCGGTTTGATTCCCAGTCGGGGCACATGCCTGGGTTGCGGGCCAGGTCCCCGGTGGGGGCCACATGAGAGGCAACCACACATTGATGTTTCTCTCCCTCTCTTTCTCCCTCCCTTCCCCTCTCTCTAAAAATAAATAAATAAAATCTTAAAAAAAAAAAAAAAAAAGAATGTTCCAAATGCCTAGGAACATAAAAGTCTATTATTCATGGGAAAAAAGAAACAAATAGATTCTTTTGTAATCTCCATTGACTATTATATAACAGTGAAGATTAATGTCACATCTAGAAATAAGATTACTTTTAGAAATACCATATTGAGTTAAAAATATAAATCCTGGGAGACTACATATGGATCTCACCAACGATAAAGGAAAACTAATCATTATATTGTTAGTCATATGTGATAAATTATTTTTAAAAGCAATGAACTAATAAATATAAAATTAATGACAAGGGTTAATTTGAGAAAGAGGCTGGGAATTGGATGAGAGATGCTTGCACAGAGGGAAGTTGTTGTGCATTGTGTCCATGACGTAATTATAAGGAAAACAAACTCTCTCATTTAAGGAAGGTACATATTGGATTCCCATCTCTAAACGTGGAAAATCAAGCTGGTATCTGGTTCTCGTTAGCAACAGTGGAAAACTCAGCCAAATGTTGTAAAAAGAAGAAACCACCCCTTAATGTGAACATATCTGACCAGTCTCATTATTCTTCCATGTGACACAATAGTATAAAAATGCTAATAAATTTAAGGCAAAAAGGCTTGCCTTCCCAGAAAACCTACGTAAGGTAATGATACCATTTTCTTAGTGTTGTGGTTGACTCTTCAATCGCAGGCAACATGATATCAATGCACAGTTTGTCCAGTAAAAGCATGCTGGCTCAAGGTTGGAATTACAAAGGATTATTTGAGAACATGCACATCAAGATGAAAGTCAAATACACAAAAAACACGTGATGACTCACTGGGCTGGCTGGAAACATCTATCACGGAAATAATAGAATGTGTCAAGATGGAGCTCCTCCAAAGATAAAACAAAATGTTTCTGTGGGTTTAGAATGCAGTTTAAGGGTCAGCCTGAGCAAATCCATTCTAGCAACCTATAAATCATTTCTCAGTTCAAGATCAGCATTGAAAATCTTGCACTGCAGAGAGAGAAAGGAAACAAGGGCTGAAGGATTTAGTTTTTAGAGATCACTGTTAATCCACCTTTATATTTCTCTCATATTTGGGGGTCCATGCCTTTTCTCTTGTTATTGTTCAGAAAATCATAGGAAATGATCCTTTATCAACCAGCTCTAGAGTCATGGTTATGCTTCTTTCAAAATATATTTACTTTAAATAGCTTAGTGAAAATCTTGGCAGATATTTTTATTAAATATTTTATTGTTGTTCAAGTACAGTTGTCTCCGTTTCCACCCCCACCACTTTCCCCCTCCCCACTCCCACATTCCACCCTCCATCCTTCTCCCCTTTGGCTTTGTCCATGGGTCCTTTGTACATGTTCCTTGACAACCCTTTCCCCTCTTTCTCCGTTTTCTCCCTCCCCTCTCCCCTCGGGTTAATGTCAGTTTGTTCTTTATTTCAATGTCTCTGGTTATATTTTGCTTTGTTTGTTTTGTTGACTAGGTTCCACCTATAGGTGAGATCATATGGTATTTGTCTTTCACCGCCTGGCTTACTTCCCTTAACATAAAGCTCTCCAGTTCCATCCGTGCTGTTGCAAAGGATAGAAGCTTCTTTTTTCTTTCTGCTGCGTAGTATTCCACTGTGTAAATGTGCCACATTATTTTGATCCACACATTTAGTGATGGGCACTTAGGTTATTACCAGCACTTGGCTATTGAAAATAACACTGCAGTGGACATTGGGGTGCATAGATTCTTTTGAACTGGTGTTTCAGGGTTCTTAGGGTATAATCCCAGCAGTGGAATTGCTGGATCAAAAGGCAGATCCACTTTTAGTTTTTTGAGGAAATTCCATCCTGTCTTCCACAATGGCTGCACCAGTCTGCATTTCCACCAGCAATGTACTAGAGTTACCTTTTCTCTACAACCTTACCAGCACTTGCTGTTTGTTGATTTATTAATGATGGCCATTCTGACCAGTGTGAGGTGGTTTTAATTTGTATCTATCTGATGGCTAGTGATGCTGAGCATCCTTTCATACTAGGCAGATATTTTCTTAGGCAAATAAATGAAACAAGAAAATTATTATTAGTCTAAAAATTGTATGTAATAGTCAGAAGTAATTTTAATACAGAGCAAGTGTTTTTAATATAAATTTCTAAAATTAAGATTACACTATTGGAAGCTGGCTGTGAAATATATATGTATATATAATTAAATCTTTTATTAATGATTAATATTGACTTGTTGAGTTCCAGTGTGCTCAATGCTATTGAAAGACCATCTAGAATTTGTGCTGGGAATCTGTGAAAAATACATGAATTTCCTTCCAGTTCCTTTAAAAGTCAGCAGATTTAAGGGCATTTATAGACTTCACAGGACAAAGCACACCACCATGAAAAGAAGGACCACATTTGAGAAGTTATTTATGTCGGGCACTCTACATAAGGGTTCTTTTTTAATCTATAAAACAACCCTTAGACCCTTAGATGTCATTATCATTAATTCCACTTTACAGATAAGGAACCTCAAGCTCAGAAAGATAAACAACTCCTGCTTACAGAGTTCCTGAGGATAAAAATGCGAATTCAAACCAATCAGCCTCATTTCAAGGTCCATGCCATTTGCTCCAAAATCAAGAGGATTGTCAACTTGACACCTTCTTACACAACATAAGCCTTTGAAGGGTTCCTCTCTAACTTCTCTCATTCTCTGTTCATTTATTTGTGCCAAATGTACATACTGCACACTTCCTCTCTGCCCATTGCCAAGTCAGGGATGGAGGCTACAGAATCAAAGATTATGGAGCTTTTAGGATTCGAGAGTATGGCCAGCTGTTGGAAAATCTTTCCAAGAGGGAGACACCTGTGAATGGAGTTGTCCAAAAAAGGCCGACCATGGCTGCCAAAAAGACCCCAGAGGCCGGGCAGCAGGTATTCTCTGGGCAGCAGAATGAGCTGTGAAAGACGGTTGCAGTTACAAATGAGCGATAACCAACCGGTGAGGGCAGAAGGGGGAGGGGAGACCCTGCAGTTAGAATGGCAGGTTTGGAACCAGCTGTGCAAACTCAAACAGTTCGCTGAAACTTCTCATGTTTGTTTCCTCAGCTATAAAACAAGACAATAATAATACCCAACTCCTCGTAAAAACCAGAAGAAAACATACAAAGTGCATCACACACAGAAAACACTCCAGCACTACTATTACTACTATCATTTTTTCTGTCACTTAAATTTCTGTCACTTATGTGAAACTTACTCTGTCATAGCAGAACATTGTCATCCACTCAGTTATAGGGGAAAAAAAATCCCAGCTGGTGTATCTCAGTGGATTGAGCGCGGGCTGGGAACCAGAGGGTCCCGGTTCGATTCCCAGTCGGGGCACAGGCCTGGGTTGCGGGCCAGGTCCCCAATGAGGGCCATGTGAGAGGCAACCATACATTGCTCTTTATCCCTCCCTTCTCCTCTGTCTGAAAATAAATAAAGTCTTTAAAAAAATTATAACATGATAATATTATTTTTCAGTACAGAGTTTTCATTTTTGGAAAGGTAGATAGAGAATAAAGTTAAATTAAAAATAAATGTTTCTTGAAAATTAGTTTTTTCCCCTTTTACATGTTGAAATACACAATAAATATATTTGAGGTTGGTTACAATCCTTTGAAAATGTCCAAGTTCAAGTGGGTAGATTTTGTTCTCTCGTTATGCTTGTCATTAGTCAGGCCCCATATATGGGTCACCTTCAAACTGTGATGGGGAGCTGAGTCCTTCCTCTTGCCTCTTGCCAGATTCCTCACCATTGGGTTCTCACTGGAGCCACAGACCTTTAAAAGCTGCCAGTGTCTGGATCCTCATTCCCAGAGAGTCTGATTGAATTGCCTGAGAGAATGCCTTCACGTCAGGACTTTTTAAGGCTCCCCAAGCGACTCTGTGCGCAGCCGGTGTTGAGAGTTACCACCTTATACAACCCCAAATAGCTTCATGATGCACCTGCCATTAACTAATTAAAATTCCTTGTGTGGGCTATAGTAGGGGAGAAAGTTAATGAACTGTATCACATAGCTGAGAAAACAACCAAAATGAAGCACAGAAAGAGAGAAGGAAAAATGCCCGCAAAATTAAGAAACGTGGATGAAATGGCACGCTGTATGTCTCAGGATAAGAAGAAAAAAATAAGGTAAGCATCAATATGGCTAAGAATTACTCCCTCTTCAAGGAAGATTAAAACCCACAGTGTGAAGATGCCCATCACGTTGGGAGGGAAAGGTGCTCTAGAGAACAAGATTGGATGTTTCAAGATATAGTTATATCCAGAAGGGCTCAAGCTCTATGTAATACACAGAATGTGTCTGTAATGTAGTTATCAGTAGATAAAACACCACTAAATGCAGTTGTAAACATGATAACATCTGTGCCAGACACGACGCGAGGTATTTGTATTTCCGCGTCAAGTACAACTCCTGCAGTACCGTCGTTATCACCACCGTTGCGGTGGAGCACGCTGCGATCAAGCAACATTAAATGGAGGTTAGAGAGGTTGACCTTGGCTCCCGCAGCAAATGAGCCAAAGGATTAACTTGGCCTTGAGCCGAGGAGTAGACAATGTCCTTTGGGGGATAGCTGGTTGTATAAAACAAAGAGAAGTTGGATGTCTCATCAGTCACCAGTGCAGCTCTTGCTAAGCCAGTGAAATACAAATTTTTCTCTTCTTTTTATGTATGTTCATTTCACCTATGACTGAGTAAAAGCTCTTTCACGATGGAGCACACGTCAGGCAAATAATTTTAGGATAAAGATAAGATTGCGAGTATTTCTGTGCTTACTTACTTGAAAGTTACCTAATGTTCAGGAAATGTATGCGGGTTTTATTAAAATTTTTGGTACTTTTTGCAAGGGAGGTGAGATGTAATAATATGGTCTCACTTGAATATACACCGAAAAAATTGAAAGTAAAGCATGAAAAAGTATTCTCAACAAAAATAAAAAAATAATTCAAAACTTCACCAGGAGACTGGCTATTAGGTTGTAACAGTGCACATAAGGATGGTTTTAGTTCATTTTGAGAATTCACTGCGTCTGAATCCTTTGCATTTTTGTAGTTCTGAAAACTGGATTGCATGCATAAATATTATTTTTATATATGCGACAATGTCATATCTGCATTGGAATTTCCTGGAAGTAGCCATTGCTAATTAGATGTGTATCCACAACAGACAGATCAACCACGAGCAGCAATAGGTGTGGAAAATGGGCCTACAGTCACCTGGCTGCCAGGGAGAGTTCCCTGACCATGGCACTGTCTCTGCCTCCTTTCCTGGGAACGGTGCTCTTCCATGTGAAATGCTCACATCACGGCAAAATCCAAAACTTGTATCCAGGACCCAACCAGACCCAGGAGCTCATCATATATTTAGAGCTTGCCCCTTCAGCCGTACTTCATTTTTCTTTTTCAATTCCTCCCTGGTTTGATTTCCCTTTGCTTGTTGGTATTACTCCTCCCTGCATCAGTCAGGCTTTGTTTTCTGGTGGTCATGATCTGCACAAGCAAGGACATGGAAGGAGTCAGCTCGGGATGCAGGCAAAGATACAACCGATGAAAGGTCAGTTTGTTTTTATTATCACCATACATGGGCAACGCAAAGCAATGTCAGCAGTGAAATGCTCCGCCCTGAAAGACTTTTATATAATCCAACCTGTAAACAAGTGCCCGGGTTACTGTCGAGTTTTAATAATATACATGTAAGCTTAAAATGAGCACCTTTATCTTACTTTCCCTTTAGCAAATATAGTGTTCTACATGGGGGCTCATTCGGGGAACTTCCAGTGACAGAGTTAACCCCCGACACACACAGCCTGAGCAGCACACGTTCACTTCAAGAGTAAGTTCACGAAGCTCCGGGATCATCTGAGCTTGAACGGGCACAGTTCATGTCTCCATCCCGTACACATTCTTGGGTGTGAACGGGAGATTCAGAATCAACGGTGAGAGCTGTACGTGGTTTTTCTTTTCTGCGTTACTGTTTTCAGATGTGAAGTTTTAGATGAGGCCAACATCTAAAACTTAGATCAGACACAAACTTGAGAAGAGCCAGAATGAAACTTAACAATGATGCCCTGTGCTTCAAAACTGTTTCTCGTGAAGAACGTTTTTGACTACGCAACATGGAAGTGAATAGAATTTGCATAGAAAAAAATCAAATTTCAAAGAAGAATGCCAGGACCAATGACAGAAGACGATGGTGTTGCCTTGCCAGGGATATCGGCAAGACAATATTTGAATGTCTTCGTCCCTTTCACCAAGAAGTAGACGTTTGTTCTAAATCAATGAATCAAGTAAAACCATTTAGCCATTTACTCTGACTTTTGCAGAAGAAAGAAAATTTGGGAGCTTCTTCCAAATGTAACAGAAATGTGTAATGGATTTTCTGGTGCAGATATGTATGTAGTGAAAATGTTTCGGCTTTAGAGATACTTGTTTCTAGTATCAACTCTGAAGAAATAAAGATCTAAATAGTATTGTAATTTCTGGAATTTATTATAAAATAAAATTTTTAGGAATTTCTGCCAAACTTATCTTTATGTTTAAGACCTTTGTTAATTATTTTTAGATCTGTTGCTACATGTGAAAGCAATAATTTGTAATTAAAATGAATGAAATGCAAAGAACAATTTTAACAGTCATTGACAAATTTGGAGAAAACTGAAATTATAACGTTATTCATTACTGTGATAGACTGATATACTGCCATACTTTTTTTTTTTTTAAACACCGTATTGGTATTGGATATTTGAAAGTTGGTAAGAGCATAGATCTTAAAATTCCACAACTCAAATTTTTTAAAAAAATTGTGACTATGTGTGCTGATGGATGTTAACCAGACTTACTGTAGTGATCATTTTGCAATATACATAAATATTGAACCATTACATTGTACACTGGAAAATAATACATTATGTCAATTATACCTCAATAAGAATAAATTTAAAAAATTTTAAATACAACAATGTAATTTAAAGATATCAATCTGTTACTTTTTCATTTTTTGTACCTTAACATTTATTTTATTTTTATTTCAAATTTGTTTTAATTTTTTTTGAAGATTTTATTTATTTATTTTTTAGAGAGAGGAAGGAAGTGAGAAAGAGAGGGAAAGAAACATCAATGTGTGGTTGCCTCTCTTGCGCCCCCTACTGGGGATCCGGCCCACAACACAGGCATGTGCCCTGACTGGGAACCGAACCGGCAACCCTTTGATTCATGGGCTGACACTCAACCATTGAGCCAGCAGAGCATCTTTTAATTTTTTCCCTAGCATAATTAATCCATGAAGTTCAATTAAAGAAATTTTTCACTGTCTGCACTTTTTTGCCATAATATTTTTTTCAAGATTATTACTGAAAACAATCTTTTCACATACAGGATGGTGTTAATACAAGACCTGGTCCAACTGCCAATATGCCAGTTACATCACAGACAAGTGTGCGTCTCTTCTTTGGTGAAATATTTTTTCTTGCTCTTTTCCCTTCCATTCCTCCACTTCTAGCTCCTCCAGGAAGACGTGAGAAAGGGATTAAAGGAAAGAGCCAGCCTTCCTTGTCTGCTCCCCTGTCCAGTTGCTGGAGTCTGTTTGATGCTGCAGGTCCTCTGGGAAACATGTGTTCAGAGACTTCCTTTCCCTTGGGCCGCCCTGGGCTTCCTGGGATGCCCTTCAAGAACTCCACTCAACACAACTTCCCAATGTGGCTGATGTGATTTGGGCCACTATTTCTCACTCTGTCACCTCAGCTTGTGTTTGGAAGGACATCCCAAAGCCTTCCATGCTGGTCCTCCTTCTGTTGGTTGACCACCCTGTTGGAGAAGGAATGAGCTCTGTTTTACTGTGCCCACTCAGCCTGAGGAAAACCCACAAACAGTTGCCCCCCACAAACAGCAGGAGCAAAAGCTGCCTGAGTCTTACCTGTTCTTCTCCTGCTTACAGGATTCCCCAGAGCAGCAGACACAAGTCTTGATATGCATGCACACCCCAACTCTAGGGTGCGCCTATCCACACACAGTGCCTTGCCCCACCGTGGTCCCAAATGGGCATAGAAGGTCTTCTGCAGCATGAGTTTCTATCTGGAGCGTAATGCTGACCTCCCACTCTTGCTCACATTCCCAGTCTTGCTCAGTGTTCGAAGGTATTTGTTTTTGTTTTTGTCAAGTTGTTTGTTTTTGAGGGTCATTCATTAAGTTGCTTGTTCTGTTCTCCACTGGTTCATCTACTTGCTAGGCCAGTAAGGCAGTGAGGGTCTCAGAGTTGGTCTGATCAGCTCTTTATGCCCTGGGGGTGAGCTCTTACATGCTGACAATGTCTACATCAACAGGAGATTCTCTCTCTCTCTCTCGATTTGGGATTAACACTTATAGGTGGCCTGTCCCATGGGGACAAGAATGTCAGTGACTGTTGGACTGGTGCAGACTCAGGCAGACTTTGTGGCTTCTCAGGCAGGAATGTAGGGAGCTCCGGTTTCATTGCTCTGCTTTCTCTGTGAAACAAAAGATGAGGCTGCCTAACAAGGGCAAGAGGAGATAGGACAGGGTGGGCAATTAAAAAGCATGGAGGAGTTTTGAAAACGCTTTTTTAAATAAAATGGGCCAAGATTGGGAGAGCAGACCAATATGGGGTGGACACATCTAATTATATAAATTGTTCAGCACCTGCTATGTACCAAATACTACCCAAAGGGGGTGGGTGCTCAGGCTGAGGGGGTGGCAGAGCTAAACCACAGTTACTCAGTGATGTCACTTCAGATGGGCTCAGGGTTCATGGTCAGATACAAGGAATTTATGAGATGTTTTTCCCTCACATTATCTCTAGACACTTCACTTTTGAAGTCAGAAAGATGGAAAACACACGGAACAATAAAATAAAGATATAAAACAAAATGAAATGCTTGCTTTTTAATAACATAAGTGTTCTTTTCTTTTAATAGTAATTTGGCTTCTTAGACATCTCTACACACACACTTGTTTAGGTTTTACATGTATGTATCTATATGTACATATACGTGTATGTACATGTATGTGTATACATGTATAGGCATACACACACATATATGCATGGTTTCCCTGTGCTGCGATTAAAAATTAAAGCTTCCAATGATGTTCTAGGGAACCTATCACATAAATTAAAAACATAAGTTTTATAGATCTGAGGCAGATAATTGGTAGGAAAAGCTCTAATTTTTTAAGTACAAATGATCACTTTTCAAATAGACCTTCCCCACACCTTCCAGGTATACACAGAACACACCATAATCTCTTCTTAAATACAGCATGGAGGCTCTGCTATTTTTAGTCTCCTGATTCTCTTTTCAACTGCTCAGTCCATAGCCTGCCACATCTCAGGAAATGATTCCGCAGTGGGCTTAATATATTTCATAAAGGATCAAAAACATTTCCTTTTATTTTCATGCCTCTCTTGTGAGTTTTCCACACCCAAACTCAGAGTAAATAACAACCATTTCACGTCAGGTACATGAACAAGCTAGTCACTGTTTTCCTCATTTGCTCTTTATCAACAACCAGCACTGCATGTTTTATTTTTCACACGCAAGGAAGGACACACAGAAATTCCATATTGCTTTCTTAAGTGACAAGTGTTACTGTTAGAGCCACACTATTTGTTCTTGGTTGACTCCCTTTGCTTTGCAGGGAGAATTTTCCTTTGCGACTCATTTAATATGACTCGCGCATTACTTTCAGTTGACATCTCATGTAAAAGGATGTAATTTTCATTTCCACAGAGCAATAATTTGCAGAACAGCATCCTAATAGGAGGTCAGCAGTTACATTCTAAACCTCCTGCCTACAGATATACTTTCTTTTATGTTTGGCAGAAATCACCTCAATTACCTGCAGTTTCCCATTCTAAAATTGTCTCTTATATCTGTCTCCAAACTGTAGAATATAAAAATGAGAAAGCTCATCTTCCTGTAAGCAATGGGTAGCCAGAATTACTCAGATGAAAGGGATACTTTTTCTGATGGATAGTGTAGAGAAATATGAAGAAGTGAGAACAAAAGAAACCAAGTAGACAATAGCAGGAATGTGGTCCCAGGAAGAGTAAAAAAAACTTTGCTTGCAGGGAGCACTTAGAATAAAACTGGTGCCCTGCCTTTCCACTAGATAGCCTTGTTTGGGCATCTATCGCAGCAGGCTTTGAAGCGGGGAGCTCAGTCAATGGGCAAGTTGAAAGGGCAAAATTGCATCCGCCTGCCTGCCCTGAGTCCACTACCACCCCCATTTCCATGGCTCCATGTGCTCCTCAGAAACCTATGCTCAAGGATAGGGTTCAAGTCCAAGAGGGCACAGTGGGAAAACTGGAAGATTAAAATCTGGTTCTGATGTTTTATACTTTGATTTGAAAGTTCGTTAGGTGAGTATATGCATTTGTCAAAACTCATTGAATTGTGCCCTTCAATGCAGTGGTTCATTATTTGTCTTAGACCTCAGAAAAGATAACTATGAAAGTAACAAATGAACTTGTAGCTATAAAAATGTCAAAGTATATGGAATGTGCTTGTGGTCCAATGCTAGTTATGTGCCATATTCCTGATATAACCTGTGATAATATAATTCTCCCTTCTGGTAATTAAAAAGCTAATATTTAGACTTTAAAACACAACAACAGAAACGCGGTTCCCGTTGTGGCACCACCCTTGAAGTTAATTTCTCACTTTTTCTTTTTTCATCCACAGTGAGAATTATATCTGTTTTATTAAGATCACAAGGTGGTTGTGAGCATCACAAGAAAAATGTGTATGAAACAACTTTATAAAGTGACTAGTAACGGTTTAAACTTCTAACCCATGTACTGATCTGAGGAGACGCAAAGCTCTTTCTTCTCTCGGCCTGTCTCACTCACTGAGTAGCCTCCAGGGGCTGTGACAACGCAGTGAGTGTGCGCTAGCGCTCAATAAATGTTTGTTCATTAAATACACTGAGGAAGTGTTCACTGAGCACCCACTGTTGCCAGGGACTACAGGCATGAAGGGGAATATGCATACGCAGCAAATCAAGAGTCTACATAAAAAAATAACACATGTGCGCATGCTCAGTAAGGTAACTAGTTCTCTCAGAGGAACATCACTTCAGCAACAACAAGGATTAACATGGAAAGAAATGGAACCTTCTTGGCACTTGGATAGGAGCAAGATCTTCAGAGGACATGGGTAATAGCACATATTAGTAATGAGGATTCAGCTGTCCAAAGTAAAAATGGATTGCAAAGACCAGAAAAGACCATTTGTTAGGTCCTAGTCAGAGATCTCTCTCTCTCCAAACACACACACACACACGCACACACACGCACAGAGAAAACTTATTTTCTTTGTATCTCTGAATAATACTGAGGAACACGGACAGAGAAAAGCAAAGTTATTTGAAAAAGTGTTAGCAAATTATTGATTTAATAACTTTATGATTCCCTGGGTTGTCATCAAAGTTCATATAAATATTGTCAATAGGTACTCTACAAAGCAAACCTCTAGAAAAAGTCATTTTTCAGTTGCATTACAAAATAAATGTATATTCCCTTTTTAGGGGAAAAAAAAAAAAAAGAAGAGGGACTTCTGGGAACCGGTGGAACAATTCTCTTCTGTAGTTCAAAGGTCAGGACCTCTGGCGAAAGGGTTAGAGCCGAGAGCCTGGGGCAGTGGCCAGAGCCACTGAAGTTCTCAAAGCCCTGTTCAGTGAGGACACTGCATTTGGAGAATGGCTTCCTCAGGGCCACCAGAGGGGTTTCCAACAAGGAACTTGTGTACATCGGAATCCACTAAGAGTGCTTCAGCTCACAGTGAAAAAATTCCAGGAATCCGTAAGCCCTCGTATTTACTGATTTGACACAAAATTTTCATAGACTTGCAAAAGTCTTATAATCCTTCTAAATACGACATCCAGACCAATCAGTCGCTTTGTCCCCTCCTGGGGCAGCCCATTAGTGGAGCTGGGCATTCGTGCCCATGGGGTTTCTAGTACTCAATGACTTTTTGAAATATTAGACAAGTTTCTTAGGTCCTTCCAACCTTTGAAAAGCTGACCTCTTTTTCCCATTAAAGATAATGTACCTGGACCCCAGTCTAGTCAATCAAATACTCTTTAAAGGAACCCCTTCATTATATCTGCAAGTGTGTAAAACTGTCTATTAAAGTTTGTATGACACCAATCAAAATGTTTTTTTCTGTAAACAAGTAGAAACATTTATTCTATTCATTACTTCTAATTTCTTTCTCTTTAAGAAACATCCCTATTATCGAGGGAAGGTCTGGTGGTGCCCACGCTTGGCTGTGCTCTGAGCAAACCCTCTAGTGTGGAACACAAATGTGTGCGTGCTGGTCTGCCCACAAGTGAGTGCAGGGTAAGAAGTTGTCTCATGGCTGACTACCTTCTGTGTGAAAAGCAATTTTTTTTTTGGCAAGCAGGTTGGGTTCCTGAGACATCCTATTCATGTCATCACAGGTATTAGAAATATCTTGGACAGCTCTTGAAAATCTGAGACTGAATTCAAGATGAGAGAGCAAGTATTTGGCCTATGGATTCACCTGCCTTCTGGAAATAAACCTTCTATGTCTTCTTCTTCAGCCGTGAAGACAGTTTGATGTCCTGGCAGTTACTTCTTTGCCAGAAAAGAATCTAAATCTGGGATTTGACAGGTTGTTCTCTAAAGCAAAACTGGGTTGTGAGTGAAGAAATGGA
The DNA here is from genome assembly GCA_004026765.1 of Micronycteris hirsuta. Lineage (NCBI taxonomy): Eukaryota > Metazoa > Chordata > Mammalia > Chiroptera > Phyllostomidae > Micronycteris > Micronycteris hirsuta. The sequence goes on along the minus strand of PVJI01010865.1, from coordinate 1,713 downwards.
AGCAGTTTACAAATAGGCCCGAGCTGACAGTGGCCTTCGGGGTCCCAATTAGGGGCACCAGGCTTTATGCTCCCCCAGGCGTGCCTCTGCATGTCTTCAATAAACATAAAAGCCTTGGCTGAAATGCTCCCCTGCCAATGCTTAGAGGAACCAGAGTTTCTGTGGGAGCAAATTAGAGTGACTACTCCTGCTTTTTGTAAAGGATTTCGGCATAATTAGCCAGAGGGTGTTTTAAAGTGGAGATTTGCAAGCACTATCCGCTTCAAATCTCCTACTCATCACCTTGGCCAACAAAACAGACATGGTGCATAAATGAGTGCTCACCGGCCCCCTGGTAGTCTCCCGGGTGCACATTTGTTTTGGATAAATGCTCATGAAACCAAAAGTTTTGCAAAGCAAAATGCTTTTACAAATGAGGCTGGAAACCTTTCAAGGACAGCATTTTTGGAAAGGTTTCGCACACTTCCAGATTTGAAGAAGCTGGGAAAGTCTGCACAGGCAGCTCCTAAGCTCATAAGAACAATTAGCATACTCTTTCCTCCCCGGTCAAGTCTAGCTTCATATACAGCTAACTATGAATTTCATAGTCGGCAATACGTTTTTCTATCTTGCCTGGCTGAGAATTAAGTTTTCACTCAGGGTTTGAGTCTGAAGACTCAGACTGTTTAATGGATAATATCTCATTAATGTTCTTTGAAGAGGAAGTCTTTTCTAGGAATCTGAGGCTAGTGACTATTGTACTCATATCTTTTGGGAGGTGCGGAGGCTGAAGAATCAGCATTGTGCTAAGTGGTCCCTGAGACTTTTGCTGTCTCCAGGCCTCTTTCCAGTCTATTCTTCTTGTACTGGATATTTCTTTATCTCACGGGAATACCTGGAAACTCTTAGAGATCATCCTCATGTCACTGACCACTTTGCTATGCAGTTTGGCATCATGAAAATAATATTAGACTTAAAGCGAAGACTCATTTTTTATCCCTACCATTAACTGGGTGCCAGACATCGTGCAGCTTGCCTGCCTGCTCTGACATTCCACTTTCCCATTCATTCATTTGTTCATTCATTTATTAGCAAGTGTTCTTTGCATTTTCACTCCAGGCCAGGTACAGTGCTCATTATTAACCATAAAATAATGACCCTAAACAGATTGTAATAGCTGGCCTCCGAGATGACCATCACCAATTTCTTCCCTCCCCTATGCTTAATCCTTCCTCATTGTAAGACAGAATCAACGTCACCTCCCCCAGAATCTATGTAGGCTCTGTAACCACTCGACCAAGAGAATATAATGGAACTGATGCGGTGTCAGATTCCAGGCCCAGGCTTTAACAGACCGAAGACTTCTACTTCCTACCTGTTGGAACTCTAGCTTATAGAACCCTGAGCCAGCCGTGTAAGAATTCCAACTGCCCTGAGGCTGCCATCTGTGAGGAAGCCCAAAGCTAGCCACATGGAAAAGCCGTGGGAAGAGAGAGAAAGAGAAGGACAGGGAGGCAGGATCGGTCAGCCTATAGCTGCTCCAGCCCCAGCACTGTACTGTGTGTAGAGGTTTTCAGAAGAATCCAGTCTTATGAAACATTTGACTTCAATTATATGGAAGACCCAAAACATGAATTTCCCAGTGGAGCCTATCATTTCCCAGAACTACAGGGAATAGTAATAAATTGGCCTTTAAAGCAGCTAAGCTTTAGGATGGTATTTCTATTTTTTTTT
>PVJI01010864.1:0-58504 GCA_004026765.1 Micronycteris hirsuta | reverse complement strand
TAGTGAGATGATCCCTTTGAGATATTTTTCTTCCTTTCTTTCTGTTCCATCTTCCTTCCTCATGTGGCTTCTTTGAGTCCTTAGGTCTTCAAGTACACACATGCGAGCTTGGAATTAGGTAGGGGGGCCTGGGGCGTGACCCAGAGGTGGGGGACCATCGTGCTGGTGAAGAAACCTGTGCTCCAAGGCCTGGGGAAGACCTGGAATCTGATCTTGGAAGTTCCACTAACTGACTTAATTATCAAACTTCTTGTAAGTCATACATTTCTCATTTTCAAATGGGAAGGAAGAATAACAGTCCTGGCCTCACAGGGTTTCTGCGAGGGTGACACTTAGATACCTAAAGATCTTTATCCTTCCGATCCCAGGAAGGGCTGAGAGAAGCACACCATCTCATTTAATTCACGGGGCAGCCCTCTAATTACCTCGCTTTGCAAAGGTGGGGCCAACCCTCAGGGGGTTAACAACCTGCTAGGGGCCCCCCACCCAGCACAGTGTGGGGTTGGGGATTGGGCAGGGGGCCAGAGCCGGAAAAAGATTCACTTTGTTCTCTCCCAAATCTCAAAAAGTTTCTGAAAAGTGGTGAAAGCTGGACCCCCGGAGGAGGGCAGATTCCCCCAGGGTTGAAGCTGAGTATCCTCCTGGCAGACAAAATGCCCACAGAGTGTCTCAGAGCCAAGCACATCCCTCTTCCTGAACCCAGGAAGAATCCCAGATTTTTCATTGTCCCTGATTTGTTTTTAAAAAAACAATTCTCCCCAGATGTTTCCCTCTAAGTCTGCAATTGCCACCTTAGGATGAGGCTCAAGCCCCAGCCAGGCCCAGGCCCAGATGCTCTGGGTTCTGTTGAGGGAGCTGAAGTTGCTGAGCCCTTAGTGAGAACCTGCCTAACGTCCAAGACCAGACTGAGTGTATGTGTGGGGCGGTGTATTGCGGGGGGTGGGGGGGGGGGATACAGCTGTAAATTCTGTGCAAGATCATTCCATTTCTGATACTTTCACGGAGCCTGTGACGTGTTGCCTTTTCACTACACCTCTGCCCCTCAGGGTCGGTGGCGGGGGGCCAGCCCCAGGATCCAGGGGTTCCTGTCTGCAGAGATCACTCAGCAGCCTCCCTTTCCTCCTCACCCGCTTCCCACCCACCTCCCCCCTCTTCAAGCAAAGCGTCATGAAAGGATCAAGGAGTCCTGGCCCCGTGGACAAGGTTAAGGAGAAGAAATAGCATCACCCCTACCTGTACGCCCACCCTGAAATGAGGGAGGCCACCCCAGAGGACATGCTGGATGGCTGTGCCAATGGGTAGAATTGTCCAGGTCATTGTTTTGCAGGCCTTCTCTCTAGAGATGCAGTCAGTTCATTCCATCCTCGTCGCAAAATTTCTTTTCATCACTGCCCTGCCTGCCTATAAGACCTGTGTCTTGATATCACAGACATTGCCTCCCATGTGTAAGACCTTTCCCGCAGAGAACCCTGCTGTGCTGCGTGGTGTGTGATGTGTCCCGCATGTCCACAGGTGCACGCGCATGAGCCGGCATGGAGAGTGGGGAGCTGGGCAGGAGTTCTGCACTTAGGTTCGTGGAAAGCCCTTGGAAGCCACCCCCAGCGCCTTGCAACCCAAGGTCTTCTTCTGTCAGGGTCCCAGGCTCTTAGAGAAAAGTGCTGCCAAGCCAACTGGCAGTAGACCCACCAGACTGATCTTGGGTCACTTCATTTTTCTGTTCCCTTTGTCCATTGCGTGGTTTCTTTTCCTTTATAACTTACTGTGGGGAATCGTTCCACTGGAAATGAGAGGACAGCAGGAAGTGAGGGTTGGTTCCCGTTTAGAAAAGCCCTGAGCTTGCTTTAACGCTCTGATGTCATCACCATGAAATTCTGAAAAAAGTTCCAGTAGGGAGAGAACACACATACTACTTTCTAGGTTGGTGGCTCCCCAACTTGGCTGCACATTCAAGTCACATGGGGGAGCCATTAAAATTCTTGCTGCCCAGGACAGACCCCAGACCAATGAAATCAGAATGTCTACACAGGAATACTTTTTAAAAAGCCCCAGGTGATGGGACTCCAGGGCGCAGGAAATTCGGTGAGCCATTGCTGGGGAACTCTGACAATGAGAGGTATTAATACTTGCCTGGTGCAGATGAGGCAGTGTAGGGCTGGAGAGGTTGAATGGTGTGCCCAAGCTCACACCCCATCCAGAGAGATGTCGGGATTTGATCCCAGTCTGATCTCTAGCCTAACTGAACCCTCGTCCTTAACATCCAACTATGTAACTTAAGCCAGCCTGCTCTGTAGTACGTTAAATGTGGTTGTTCATAAATTCTACTGGTTTCTGAATAAAATGGTTTGGTACCCAGCCCTGTCTACTCTTAGGAAATTACTCCTAAATATTTATTTGCTCTTGCCAAGAAAAAGGGAGGATTTTGCATAACTGTCTACACATATTGGGATTTCTCTGCTGGACACGTGGGCAGGCATCCAGAAACTTCCCACAGCTAGCCAAGCTGCCACCACCTGGAGTCGGTTCTGCTCTGAGGAGGAAACAAGTCTGACTATCCTCCATTGATGCCTGTCACCCTCTTGGGAAAGGGCACCTCCATTCAGTGAAAGTCCTCGGGCCCCTTCGAGCATGCCCTGCATTTGCTCTTCATGGGGCCTGTCCCTTCAGACTATTCAGAGCCACCAAAGCCTGCAGGACATCAAAGAATCCACTTCATTCCCATGCAAGCAGTGCCTAAATATGCTCTTTCTTTCACTTTTGCCTTTTTTGCAAATTATTTCTTTTCTGATGTATATATTAATTTATTTTTCAGCTACAGTTGACATACAATATTACATTAGTTTCAGATGTACAACATGGTGATTAGACATTTTTATACCTTCTGAAATGATCACCCTGATAAGTCTAGTACACTTACCTGGCACCATACATGGTTATTATATTATTGACTATATTCCCCATGCTGGCCTTTATATCCCTGCGACTGTTTTTATAACTGGCAATTTGTACTTCTTAATCCTTTTCATCTTTTCATCCAGCCCCTCTCCCATCTGGTCACCACCAGTTTGTTCTCTATACCAATAACTTTGTTTCTGTTTTGTTTGTTCATTTATTTTGTCTTTAATATTCCACATATAAATGAAATCATATGGTGTGTGTCTTTCTCTGTGTGAGAAAGAGGACATACAGATGGCCAACAGACACACCCAAAGATGCTCAACTTCACTGATCTTCAGAGAGACGCAGATCAAAACCACAGTGAGACATCAACGCACACCTGTCAGAATGGCTGTCAATAAATGAACAAACGACAAGTGTTGTTGAGGATGTGGTGAAAAGGGAACCCTTGTGCACTGTTGGTGGAACTGTAAATTTCTGCAGCCACTGTGGAAAACAGTATGGCGGTTCCTCAAAAAATTAAAAATAGAACCATCATTTGATCCTCAATTCCACTTCTGGGTATTTAGCCAATGAAATGTAAAACACCACATGAGAATTTTTGTACAAAACCCCAGACTTTCTTTTCTTTTAAGTTCAGCTGCTCTGCACCTATTTCCTGTTTCTGACCTGACCTCTGCCCTCAGCCCCAGTCCTGGGATTGCCGGGTGCAGAGGCAGGGCATGGGGGAGCTCCTACCGCATCCTCCTGCAGCAGGTGACAGGCTCAGATGAAGCTGCCCTCTTCTGAATGTGCTTCCTGCTACCTGGCACCTGCCCTACTAAGATGCATCCAGTTTAGGAACCAGAAAATGTGCAGGGAAGCCTCATCCACAAAGACAAGCTTGCCAGAATGCAGCCACTGGGTCTCAGCCAGGCGTGGTGAAAATGATCTGAATCTTAGCATACAAAGCATACAGTACACAAAGGGGATATCTGCAAGGAAAGCCCAGATATTACAAATCATAATGGGGACCAGCCAGCCCTGGCTGGTGTGGCTCAGTGGGTTGAGCACTAACCTGCGAACTTAAAGATCACCAGTTCAATTCCCAATCAGGACACACACCTGGGTTGCAGGCCAGGTCCCTAGTTGGGGATGTGCAAGAAGCAACCAATCGATATTTCTCTAGCACATCAGTGTTTCTTTCCCTCTCTTCCTTTCTTCCCTTCTCTCTAAAAATAAATAAAAATAAAATCTTAAAATAATAATAATAATAATAATGGGGATCAGAGGTGAAAGGCTGGGATCCTGGAAACACTCCCCCTTCAGCATCTGAGGAGCCTTCCAAAGGCTTGTTTGGCACGCCCTGCACCCGGATCATCTATTCAACTCTCAAATGAGCAGTGAACACCCACGATGCTTCAGGCTCTGGGAACTGCTGTGGGTACCCAGATAAATGAGGTGTGGTCCTTGTCTTCAAGAAGTCCCCTGGATAGACAAGCTGATAGCAGCTGGACGGCCCATGAGACAACAGGCCACTGGCTCCCACTCCGCCACCCGCCCAGACACATGCCAGGGCATGGCTTGGAATCTGCTGCATCCTGTGCCCAGGGCTTTTTTCTAGTTAGCCCAGCTCTGCTTCTCATTCTCTTTCTCTCTCCTCCTGCTTGGCGTGCTGAGCAGTTGGCTGCTTCAAGCCTGTTTGTGCTTACTCCTCTCTTGTGCCCACAGATTAAATGGCCACAGCAGGCTCCATGCCACCCTCCGACCTTCAAAGGCAGGAGGCCGGCGGCTTCCGAGGGCTCCGCAGGCTCCCAGGTGAAGGGTTTGAGGAAAGCTGCGCAGAGAAGTCAGTTGTGAAAAGCAGGCTTGCTCAGATTGAATTTGAGTCGTATTTGGAAACAGAATCTAAATTAAGCAAGTGCTCAGGGATTATTTACCTTCCCTGCAGTAACTGGCTTTCACACTGAACAGAAAGCTTCACCAGATCACAGAGATGTGGCCCGGAAGACTCTTGGTCCAGACAGCTAGCTTTCAGAGCTGAGGGGCATCTGGCCTGGCTGGGACCGTGAGCAGGGCTCGGGTGCAGGAGGGCAGGGCCTGGGCACGTCTCCTCACCTGGTGGGCTCCAGCCCTGGACTACCTCCTCTAGGCCAGTCTAATGAGAACAGGCCTTTCCATTGACTGAAACTCCACGAGCCTGCTTTCTTCCTCCTCACTTGAGGACAGGACCTGAGGTAAATGGGACGATGCCATTGGCCTTGGTGAGGTGCTGAGAGAGAGGGCACCTCCCACTTGGGAGATGGGCAGGCAGGCAGGCCTGGGCACTGTACAAAGCATGTCAGTACACCCATTGTAACCGAATGCAAGTCCGGCTGCCTGCCACTGAGGAAACCAGTACTCAAGAGTCAGGTGCTAATATAAAGGAAAGTTGTTTATTTGTAGATGCCCGACGCCTGGAAGATGGGGGCTCGTGTCTCAAAGCCCATCTCCCTCTCAGTGGAGGCACATGTATTTATAAGGAGGGAGATGGGAACAGAGCAAAGAGATCAAACAGAGCCAAGTTCTCAACATGCAGCTGAGCAAAGACCATTCCATTAAGGCAAGTGATGGTCCAGTGTGCGTCATCCTGCGTCACATCATCTCAGCTTGACGTCATTCTGGCTCCACAGCTGAAGGTCAGCAAATCTCCCCGAGCTGCGATGCCTGAAGGTCGGGGTCTGTATCTTTTGAAACGAGTTCCTGGAATTCTTATACAAACATGCTGCTCACCTACAAGTTGCTTATTAGAGTCTGCACTCACAGAAACAATGTCGAAAGGATGGTGGGGCAGGTTAGAGTTCCAGCAGACGTGCCCTGGGTCAGTGTCTGCGGAAGGTCTGGCCAGGTCAGGATAATGGAATCGGTGAGCAAGGTGGCGTTACACTCAGAGGTGTCAACACAGTTACTAACAAATGTCCCCCTCTGAGCCCATGGGGACAGTGAAATGGTTGGCGGTCTGGGGTGTGATTACTCCTGGAGGTAGCTTTCACCGTCAGAATCAGCCACCGAGCGTTCCTCCCAGGTGCACTGGTGTCTTATTAGAAGTGCAGTGAATAGAACTTAATGCAATTGAAAAGAAATCCAACAGGCTCCAATCTAAAGAACGTCATTTCAGGAAAATAGCAGCGACTTACAATTTATTGCTCCTAAATTGGAAAATCAGTTTTAGAACATCGTAAACTTTTAATTGCATGCAGCACAAGCACAGATTTCAAACAGAAAGGAGGGGAAGGAGAGCTCCCGTTTACCAAACACCTTCCATTGTCGGCCAGGCACGGTCGTATTTTTTCATGTCACCCTCACAACAGACAAATGCGACTGGCCTTCTCTTCTCTGAGCTGTAAATGAGAAAACTGAGGCTCAGCAAGGAAAAGTTATCCTGCCCAAGGTCATGGGGTGGAAAGTTGCGGAGTTAGGATTTGAAATCAGGTCCGTTTGGCTCCAAAGCCTGCACTCATTGAATCTGCTGTGGAACACATGCACGGGAACAGCACTTTTCTTCTACAAATTCACCCCAGCAACAGCCACGTAGGTGGTTCCAAAACTCTGTGGCTTGACTGTGGCTGTTTCTGCTTCTCTGCTAATTACAGCTCCCCTCCCCCACCCCAGCTGCAGTATACTCAGTATTTGCTATTCTCTGACAAATCTCGAGAGTTCTGGCTGAAGCAATTTCTCTTTTCTGGAATGTTCTTACCTTCCACACCCGGTTACTTTCTTTTCTGGGCAGCATTCACGCAGCCCGTGTTGTCTGAGTAATGTCGATGGCCAGGCGGGGCTGTGCAATGGAAGATGCTGGATTTCTGTGGTTGGCAGGACCATTCTGCAAGTACAGACAGTCAGGCAAATTGAAAGACCAGTGTCTTCCTCCTCTGTACCCTACAACCGTGTGTTTGAACCTTCGGGGGCCTTGGCCCAGTGTGTCTGTCTCTCTTCCACCTGGTGAGTCCCCAGAGAATGTTTCCTACGGCACCCCACTGAGCTCAGCACAGATGCTTCACAAATAGCAGGCATCCAAGTATATGTTTGTCATATTTAATTCCATGAACACAAGAGCACAAAAATGTTCTCCTTGAAGCCATCCACCCCTGCCCTGTGCAGTTCAGAGTTGAGATGTTTCCAGAAAGGGTAGTCCATGTGCGCAACCAGACAGGCCGCGTAAAGAACAGACGCCCTCTCCTGGGGCAGCAGATTAGTGGGAGCTGTACTTGGACCCTGCAGTTCACTTTGCTCGGGAAGACAGAGAAGGACAGCCAGAGAAAGGCCAATTTGCAGAGCAGCACTTCCAAGGTGTTCTATCTGCTGCATGATTCTGTGTACGAAATGAGAAAAGGAGCACGTCTCCAGGAGGGAGCAGGAACCCCTAATCCTTGGGTGTGGTGTCAATTCTGCTCAGGTTCTGACACCAACAGGCATTTGCCGTGGGTAACCTCACTCAGCATACAGGGCCGTTGAGTTGTATAGCAGCTATGAACCCAAGTGACATCTTAACGTGTCATGTTGAATCACGTCCCACAGCTTCTTGGATCTGAGAGAAAGTGACTGGGCTGGGGAGAGCTGCCACATTTCTTTCTTTGCATTCTCTTTTACCCTCTAATTAATTTTTATAATAGTTCCTTGATGTAATAAACCAATCACCGCTTGCACCCTCTTCTTAGATTTTTCTCCCTCCAAGTTATAAACATGTCCAGACTTTCCAAGGGAAAGTTTCTAGGACTTGGCTGCCTGCCGACCCCAGAAGAATGCTGGGGCTGAGCAGTGGCTATCTGTGTCGTGTGCACAGATGGCATTCTGTGCCAGGACACCATGGTGCTTTGCATCCAGCAATGGCCCAGAATGGAGAACAAGCCAGGAAAAAGACCCCCATCTGGTGAGGCTCCATGGCCCAAGTCAGCCCTGGAAATCACTGGCTCAGCTGACACAGCTGAGAGCCTTCATAGGAGCAGCAGGGCCTGGAAGGGGAGGGGATGAGTTCAAGAAGGGAGGGCGTTGCCAAAGGAGATGGAATCACAAAGTGTGTCCTTCCTGAGGGCCAGCGGGGGCCTGGGCAGATCTTGTGACTTCAGCTTACTCTGATCTGGGCTTCTTGAGATTTCTGCAGGAGCTGCTTGGAAAAAGCCCAATCAATATACCTGCTCTGCTTTTTTGTACCTAAAGCCTTTTGCGGCTTCGACTATTGAGGATTTACTGCAAAATAAGGATTAGATGTACACCATGTCATGTGATCCTCACACCAGGGCAAAGAGAGGGGAAATACCAGCCTTGTGCTACAGACAAGAGGAGAAGGAAGTCAAGTGACTTGGCTAGGCCACATAGCTGGAAAAAAAGGGCACTTAGCATTTGAATCGGGTTCTCCCTGACACTCAAATCAAGTCATACTTCATGCTAGACACAGAGAGTGCTGGCCTTTGTCAGTGATGAAGTTCTAAACTCAGTCTCGGGTGAAGCAAGCATGTGGCCAGCTGCATTTGCTGTCTCACCTAGACAGGCGCCACCGTGAGAGCGAGACTGAATGTGAGTCCTTGCTAATGCAGTCTTGCTATCTTGGCAGAGTCAGACCCTTGATGAGATTGCCTTCTACGACACAAGTTGGCTCAAGGTCTTGGGATCATTTTCACATACAACCCAAGTTCAATATGTTGGGAGGACACCTAGCCAGAGTTTAATTTGACCTAGTAACATAGAAGCAAGCAGCCCTTCAACCTGAATCCCTGGGGCATCCCTGCCCCCTGCATGGACACATTGATGTGTGCCTCATAAATTCAGCCACTGTGTCTGGGAGCGCCTTGGCTGCAGCGGGTTTTATGAGATATCAGGGTGCTGTGCCTTGCACCTGTGTAGCTGAGAGCAGAATGTTCACACAGAGGTGAAAAAGAGAAGACGCTGGAAGGAATTCAAGCACAGTCCCCTTTTGTTAGCAGTGAAGGAGCAGCATGTGGCCTGGAGTAACTTTGTGAAAGATAATTGAAAGAAACTCATGAGTTTCTGCTTTCCATCCATATCCTTCAATCTTTTGGCTAAAACTTCATGTACCTGCTCCATTTTGCTGTGCACCAGCCAGGATTTTAATGGGACCTTCAGCTTTCCCTCTTCCCCACCTCTGACCTTGTGTCCAAATGGAGTACTTGGTGGAAATTCCTTTGAATGCTACTCTCCTCCAGCATGAATCAGAGATCCCCAGGCCTAAGTGTTTAAACCTTTCACACTGTGGATACGCCTTGGGCTCCTAAGAGCAGAGCTCATCATTGGCAAAGGAAAGGTCAACGATGTACCGTGAAGGTAGTCATCTACCTGGGAGGTCAACTTCAGTGGTACCTCACATGCAGAAGAGAAAAGGAAAACACAGGAGCAAACCTGCAGGTGACCTCAGTGGTGGTGGAAATCATGGGCACCCTCTACTCTCCAGGGGGCTGTAGACACTGATGCAGGCCAACCAAGGAAGGGGTCAGGGGTTTTGGTTTCTTGGGTGGTTCTTCTCTGCCTCTTTTTTCTCCATCTGATCAGAATGAAAGCTCTTGCCCAGAGGGTCTCCCCCAGTTTCAGAGGAGAACTGGGAGCCAGAGAATTTAACATCCACGAAGATCTACTTGTCAACGAAGTGTATCAAGAGCTTTCTTTCATCTCTGAGATAATCAGTATTAGAATTACATGCATGTTTTTCCTGATTTTTTTCTATTGTTAAACAGGAATCTATATATACACATGCATAGGTTCCCACCCTCTTGTATATTATAATATGTATAGACTTACCCTCTACATATTGGTCAGCAGCACACACTCTCTCCAAGCCCAGAAATGCAGACGTATCAGGGACTGATCAATATTCCTTGAATGGATGCCCTATAGTGTATGAATATTCTTTAATTCCCCACTGATGTACCATTCAGGGTCTCGCAGTGAACACTCTTAGATATATAGATTTCCACATTTGTAAGACCATTACTAAAAAGTGGGATTGCTAGGTCAGAGCACGCATTTAAAAATTTTAATAAATGTCTTCAAATTAATCTCCAAATTGGTTATACCAAGTTCACACTCCTACCCATGAATATGAGAATTCCTATTTCCTCACATTCTCTTTAGCACTAGCTATCACCATTCTTTGTAATTTTGGTCAATTAACTAATAATAAAAAATAGTATCTCACAACACTTTCATTGTGCACCTTCCCGTTTACTGGTGAAGTTGCCTCCAGACAATCCGGCGTGGAGCTGGAGGGGAAGGGACATGGAGAGTGCCGCTGAGACCAGTCACCTGCATCTCCAGCGGAAGGCAGAGGAGAGGCCAAGCAGGGGTGCAGTGGAGTGAGCTTTGAGGAAGAGCCAAGGGAAGGGACGAGGGCAAAGGGAGCAAGGGGAGGAATGTCAGAGCCAGGGCGAGGAGCCTGGTAGACACAGAGGAAGCCGAGACAGCAGCGCACACCCGGCCAGGTGTGTGGTTCTGGTGACACCTCGGGACAAAGACCCAGCTCTTCTACTTGTGCTTGACCCTGGCATCCTCCTCCCCCACGAGGCCTGGCTTTACTGTGACCACTGGTCTTTTGGCTTTGCCTGGGTACTCCCAATATTTGTTACAAGGAAAGCCCCTGTCCTCTCCCCCTCTCTCCTCTCTGAGCACCCATTTCCTCCACGTAGCCCCCACTCAGCCAGTGGCCCCGCGTGGGCGTCTACCCCGTGAGCTGAGCCCAGCTCCTGCTCCACAGCCCTCCTGGCTGCAGGGCGCTTTCAACACGGTGTCCAATGCAACGCGGTGCTCCAACTACCCCCGAGGTGGAATCCTCTAGGTTATCCTATTGCTTTGGAGGATTCACAAAGACTTGAAACTGTAAAGACTTTTTAAAAAAAGTTAACTCCTTTTAAATCTGCTCTTATTGTTTGCTTTTTATTTTATTTTAAATTGTGGTTCAATGGAGACCCATTTCTCCATCAGGTGGCGGCTGCAGCATTGCCAGCTGGCATCTGTGGGGCAAAGAATGATGGACATCAGCTCTTGTGCTACCTGCTCTCCCCACACAGCACAGTGGGTAGAGGGTGCAAATGGATTCTCAAAAGAGCCTTGAATTTCTATGTCAGAGGAGGATGCCAGGCACAGAGTAGTGGCAAGGATGTCTAGTATCAGTCTGAGATCCGCTGGAATAACAAGTTTCTTACTGTTGAGCTTTAAGAGTTCTTTGTGTATTTCGAATATAAGTCTTTTATCAGGTATATGTTTTGCAAAGATTTTCTCCCTGTGCGTGTCTGTCTTTTCATTCTCTTTACGGTGTCTTTTACAGACCAGACATTTGTAACTTTAATGAAGTTTAACTTATCAAGGTTTTCTTGCATAGATCATGCTTTTAGTTTTTTATCTAAAAATGTATTGGCAAACAGAAGATCGCCTAGATTTTCCCCCTATGTTATCTTCTAGAAGTTTTCTTGTTTTGCATTTTATATTTAGGTTTATGATCCATTTAAAGTTAATTTTTGTGAAGGGTGTAAGGTCAGTTCTTAGATTCATTTTTTTGCTTATCGCATATAGATGTTCAGTTGTTCCAATTGCTGGCTGGAAAGATTATTTCTTGTCTGTATAATTGCTTTTGCTTCTTTGTCAAAGATGAGTTGCCTGTATTTGTTTAGTATACTGTTCACTGTATTTCTGGGCTCTGTACTCTGTTACATTGATCCACTTTTCTTTCTCGCTTTTCCTTTTTTTTTTTTTCCCCAATACCACTATCTTGATTACTATAGCTTTATAGTAAGTCTTGAAGTCAGGAAGTATCAGTCTTCCAACTCTGTTCGTCTTCAATATTGGGTTTGGCTATCCTGGATCTTTTGCCTCTCCATCTAAACTTTAGAATCAGTTTGCCAATATCCACATTGACTTGTTGAAATTTAGATTGGAATTGAGTTTGGCCTATGCATCAAGTTGGGAAGAACATAAGCCTTGACTACACTGAGTCTTTGTACTGTGAACACAGAAAACTTCTCCTTTTATTTAGACTTTCTTTTACTTCTTGTAGTTTTCTTCATATAGACCTTATACATATTTTGTTAGATTTATACCTAACTACTTCCTTTTTTTGGTGCTATTGTGAACCAAATCAGTTTTTTTAAAAATAAATTGAACAGCACTGCCATTGTTTTTTATAACAATTTGGCTGTTTCTTCTTCTAGTTTTGCAAACTAAGCCAAATTGGTTTGCAGAAGTAGAAATATGCTCAGGTTGTCAGCTCTTCTTATTTATACCTAATGTTCTGTTCCTATAGAAAATTATTAACTACTTTCTACTTCTGATTTTTATGTTCGTGAGGTCAGAGGTCTCTAAAGTTGAATAGAAGTTGAATTAGAATTTTATTTTATTTTTATTTTTTTTAAATAATGACTTTATTGTTGTTCAATTACAGTTATCTGCATCCTCTCCCTGAATTAGAATTTTATTATAAAAAATAAAATGCATTGTCCAGACCAGAATATTTCCCTGGGTACTGATACTAGAACTTTCACAGATAAAGTTCGGAAGGAGAATGGGAAAATGTGTATTTCTCTGTGACAGACCCTGCCCTTCCTAGCCAAGTAAAAGCCCTGGATCTTAGAAGAGGAAACTAGTCTGTGTGGCTCAAATTTCTGTATTTAATTTAAAATTAAGATAAGGGCCAGCTATCTTAGTTGGAAACTGTCTGCCACACAACTTAGCCTCAGTTTCTCTACTGGGGAGTCCCCATTCTTATAATTCATTGTTAAATGCTTTGGACCTAGTAAGCACAATGGATTGAGACCCCCTAATCCACATGCTGTAGGCCAGACAGAGTGTGACAATAATTAGAGAAACACCTTCCAGCTTCCAGGAGGCAAATTTTCATGCTTTGATTCATAATGGGTAGGTTTTCAAAATAAGCTATTTGAAGCACTCCCCTCCAGAATTTGAAATAACAGCAAATTGAGAAATGAGTCCCCAGGAACGGCCCTGTCTAGACGGTGATGTCAACTGTGCAGGTACGCAGCTCGCCAGGTAACAGGGTGGCCCGGAGCAGCTCTCTTTTTTCCGTCAGTACCGCTTCTCCATGAGACCAGCCTCCCTCGCCAGGCCCTTGGATCCGCAGGGGTCTGCTTGCTTTGGTTCAGTGCTGTCTGAAGCGTTTGCCTTAAGAATCACAGCCCTATGTGTCCTGTGTACTCACAGGCTCATTTGCTCAAGCTTTCAGCCTTGCAAGCCATTTAACACATGGGCCGTGAAACCCAATGACTCACCTCTGGGCTGCAGGTGTCAGCGTGGTCTCATCCTGGCACCAGGGCATTCTCCCCCGAAATTCCCTCACCCCAGGACTAAAGCACCTTCTTGAAGCAGTAAGGTCAGAACTCCTCATCCCAAGGGCCTGGCCTGAAAACCATTGCCCATGCAGCCATCTCACTCCATGAATCAGGACTAATAAATGCCAGCCCACAAGGCTGACACTTCCGGTAATATGAAGGGAGAGTGTTTGGAGTTCTTTAGAGAAAAAAGGATACTTAGGGGCTGAATTGCATTACAGTCAGTGGAGTAAGAACACAGTTTTTAAATTGCAAGACCCGGTGACAGTTTCTGCAGTGAAACTACGTATTAGAGCCCAGGAATTTCAATTTGCAGCTCCAACGTGCCCGGGCTGCTCTGCAGCAGTTTAGGCAGACCTTCTGAGGTAAGTTCTGTGATTCGAGTTTATTAGTTTCTGGCATTGAGACCTGTATTTTTTGAGTGATTTCTATAAAATGTACTAGGGAGTTATTACTTTCCTTTAAAGAATGTGATACTAAAACAAGTTATTAATAAGTGTTTTGAAAAGACAATAGGCTGAAAAAATGCTGGGCAAAACTTCAATCTGGTAATGAACTGAATATGTCTCTAATTATACTGAATTTACAAATAATAGGATGAAGCAGGGTTAGCAATTGCTTTTGAGTGAAATTACATTCCTAAAGGAAGAGAAATCTCTCTTTAAAGTTAGGGAAAATGGATAAAAAGGCCTGTATCATGCCTTGACTGGGTGGCTCGTTTGGTTGGAGCATCTTCCCATCCACCCGAAGGCTGCAAGTTTGATTCCCGGTCAGGGCAGACACCTAGGTTACAGGTTCCATCCCCGATAGGGGTGCATATGGGAGGCAATTGGCCGATGTCTCTCTTTCACATTGATGTTTCTCTCTCTCTCTCTCTCTCAAATCAATAAACATATTCTCAGATGATCAAAAAAAGTGCTGTTATTGCATTTGATTTCAAGGATCTTTCACTCTAGATTTTTCAAAGGTCTAATTGGTTCAAAGTTAGATTCTCCAATAAACACTTTGTAGAAACTGATGGTTTTCTCAAACCTAAGCTTGGTTTTGATTTTTCTCTTCATAAAACCTTGAGTATGAACATCTCTCTGTACCACGCCACCCTAATGCCCACTTTTCAAGGTAGTGCCCTGAGGTAAAATTTGGGAAGTGGTTAGAAAGTACTCAGTACACTAGGCTGAAGACCTAACAGTTAAACAGGATTGAGTTCTCCAATAAAACAATTTAATGGAATGAATAAATAATTCATTTGATGCTCATAGAGCTTCCTCTGCATCATTTGTCTTTAATAAGCCAAATTTACAAATAAGTAGGGTGCTGGCTGGCACTGAGGCTCCTGTCTCTCACGGTGTGACTGGGACTCAAACCCCATCCTGCTCAGAGGAACGGTCCGTCATCTGAGCAGGTTGCTCGGAGAACAACAGCCCGAGGAGTGAGGAAGCCCTGGGCTGTTATGGGGTTTGCATCCCTCAAATCACACCCGTCAGTCCCACACTCAGAGTAAACCCAGTCTGCGGTGGGTCAGGACAGCCACGGAGGCTGAGGAGGGCCGGTATTGGCAGGGTGGGGTGTGCTGTAGGGAGGGGGCAGGACCCCTGAGGCCAGGAGCTTTCTACTTCAAGGGACCCCTTGTTCTCTGTTTTTAGACAAACACTTGGTCATCCTGAGTTTTCCACTTCATCTGCACAGCACCACACCAGGCACGTTTTATTATTGTTATCCCCATTTTGTGGGCAAGGAAATGAGGATTTAGAAAAGATTAGCAGTGTCCCACTGCTAGCCCGTGGCAGAGTCAGACTTTAACCGCTAGACTATACAGGCACATGGGGTCTTCCCCTAAGATTCCCAGCATTATAGGGGTATTATGAAGAGTCGATTGGTATAGATATCAAATAGCTTTGTGGGGAAACTGAGGTGCAGAAAATTCAGTGACTTTCTAGGATCACATACATATTAGGTCAAGGGCAGATTGAGATTATTTCAGGGAGACTGCTTCCCAATTGGAACATGTGGGGCTTGTGCATGACATTCACATAAGTGGCCTGGCGGGAGCCGGGGACCACAGTGGAGACTCCCATCCTGGCTCTGTCCCCGAGTACTTCTCTTTGGGCTTGGGCCCTAGTTTCCTTATATGTCTCATAGAGGGAGATAGGTTACCAAGTCCTTTGAGTTTAGTTTTATCGCTAAACTTCTATAGCCCCCACAGCCACGAAGGATACTCCATTGTGGAGTATACCACATGCAGGGCTGCAATGCTGTGACCCTGCTGGAAAACTTAGAGTGATGTCCTGGCCCTTGTCCCACCCCTGGTCACCTGCTGACAAGCAAACTTGACCTCCTCTCCCTGTCCTCCCACTCCCAATGATAAAAGGACATGAGAGGCTTAAGCCAAAGTATTATGGCTTTTCTCTAACTGCTCACTAGCATCTTGGGCCAAATTTGTGCTTACATGTGAATGGCTCCACACTCGTTTATCCTTCCCTGGAGCCATTTCATCCACTGGATTATGAGTTCTTGAATCAGGAAGCAAGATTTTACCTTTAACGTCCTAGAAATTGCTATAAGATATGCCACAAGGATGAAACAAAGTCATTTTCACCTGAGGCTTTGATGCACTTTTAGTCAGATGCCTTTGCATCAAGTATAATCCTGGGTGAATTTCCTCTGCAGGAGTTAATGCATTTACAACAATGCATTATGGAAAATGCCACTGCCTGTCACTTGTTTCACATCAGGATCGTAAACACCCATCTGCTCCAAGTCGTCTTTTTCTTTATCTTTCCTCTCCTCTTGTCGATGGGTGCTTGCTTCTGTTTTTTTGTTTGTTTGTTTGTTTCAGTCCTCAGATAAAGACCAGAGGATTGCTTCAGGATTTGGACTTCTGTATAAAACTACATTGATTCTGCAAGCTCTAAGACATTCACCTTTTCCTTACCCAAATCCAATATAACCTGTATTCTGGTTTCCAAGACACCCCTGGAGGGGGCCTGTAAGATGACCCCTTAACATAACTGCCATGCTAGACAGCAGATCTCCATATATGCAGGGTCATTGTTTGTCTCAATATGTTCAGCGCTCTGCCTTCTAATGTTTATGCACCTCCAGTTTCATTGTGCATCATCGTTGTCGCCATCACTGGCACTCCAATGCCCGTTTTCTTTACTTTATCTGCTACGCAGAAGTATATTTAGTTTTCAAAGCGATACATCAAGAAGGTAGAGAAAGGTGAACCCTTTGATATATTACAAGTCTTTCATAGCATGAAATAACTATTGCCTATTATTTTACTCCTGACGTTTTTATTTTTAAGGGAATTTCACTTGATTTGTGGTGCTGACACCTCTGATATGTTGTTTCCAGTGACCTTACATCCAAAATCAGTAGCGTGTGACATTTGATGGCCCAGATAAAAAACATTAATGGTGGAAGAGAGGGTTTATTTTCCTGATCATAAATTAAGTTTAAATAACTCTGAATTTATTTTAAACTCTCCAGTACTTTTTACTGTCCAAGCAATAAATGTATTTATTACTGGGGGCCTGTCTGGGTTTTGACATGGGACCCTTTGCTTGGCTGCCTTGGAAGCCTTTCCTTCTCCCTTGTGAAAAACCCATCTTACCTATAAACACTGATTTGCACGAATTATTCTCTAATTTCCACCGGTGGGGATCAGAGAAAGGGCTGCTTTTCAGAGAGGTAAACCCAAGGCATTTTTGTTGTCAGTCAAGTCAAGAAAAGCAGGAGTTCACAAACCATTCATGCATGGGGCTGTCAGTCCAGAATGAATTCTGTGCTGGAGGGAGCAGTGGAGCCGGAGACACGGCGGCAGGGTCTGACCTGCCACCGTCGCGGGTGCGAGGTGTGCTTCCGATCACTCGGTCACTACAGCGCAGCCCATTTCCCCATTCTGATCTTCAGAACTTACCATCTTTACATGTGCATTTTTGACTCATTTATTAGATGTGTTGTAAAATTGCCTTGAGAATTTCTTAGTTTAAACAATTTTATGATTTAAACATTTTTATGTATATTTTTGAAATTTGCCTTACATAGTTTTTATTGAGATGTAATTTATAGGCCATAAGATTTGCCACTTTAAAGTGGACAATTCAGTGGTTTTGGTACATTCTCCAGGTTGTGCAGCTATCACCACTCTCTAATCCAAGAACGTGTTTTTCACCCCAAAAGAAACTTTTCTGTGCCTGTTAAGCCACTTACTACTTCTCCCTTTCCCCAGCCCCTGACAACCGCTAATCTACCCCGTGTCTCCATGGAGCTGCCTCTTCTGGGCACTTACTATAATTGGAATCATACAATATGTGGCCTTTTGTATTTAGCTTCTTTTATTTAGCATAACATTTCCAAGCTTCATCCATTTTGTAACATGTATAAGTGCTTCATTCCATTAATAATATCCCATTACATGGATATTTTATTTATCTGATGGATAGATTTGTCATTTAAAAATTTTCATCTATATGTTCACAAATTGCCATTTAATTCATTCCCCAGGCATTTCTCCTGTTGGAATATTTTTAAAAGTTAGATCTTTGAAAGAATGCTATAAAATATGTGTTATTTTAATGTTGTCAATAATAACAATCACGTACCCCTTACTGACTTTGTATAAAGTTCTTAAACACCTTAAAAATGTCATTCACTAAGTATAAATGTCTACTTAAAGACTACATGTGATTCTTCAATATATGAAATGCTGTTGCAAGGGCTTTTCATGAAGGTCGGCCACCTGACCCCTCTTCCGAGCCCAGGACATGTTCCCTTGGGGCGGAGCCACACCCAATATGAGTTTACTCTTCACTGGGCTGTAACCTTCTAGGGGGCAGAAGCCACATCTTCTTCATCTTGATCTTCAGAGCCCCAACACAATGCTTCGTACATATAATTCACTCAGCAACCAAAAGTTTGATGAGTGAGTTAAATTATATTCTCTCCTGTTTTTTATACTCAGTAAGAAAACAAGAAGATACGTTTATAGAAGACATTCTGACCATCATAAATTGGCTCCCCTTTATATAGAGAGAAACATAGAATTCACACTATATTGCTTGATGAATGTTCATAAAATAAGCACACCTGTGTGACCACCACTCAGATCAAAAAACACAATGCACCAGCCCCCCAGAACCCCAGTGAGCTCTCCCAGTCAATGTCCCACCCTTCTCTCCAATGGCAGCCAGTATCCTGACTTCTAGTACCATAGGTGATTTTTGAACTTTACATAAGTGGATATCCCTTTTACACTCATGACATTTCAAAATAAGAATAGAGAGCATGATCTGCAGTTTCATAATAAGGATATGTATGCCATTCAGTCTTTATATCTTAAGCAGCAAAGACTGAACTAATGTAAAAGATAGAAATGTAACCCTCATTTCCTTCTGAGCACACTGATTTAAAAAATAATTATGTAATAGCCCTGGCTGGTGTAGCTCAGTGGATTGAGCGCGGGCTGGGAACCAAAGGGTCCCGGTTCGATTCCCAGTCAGGGCACATGCCTAGGTTGCAGGCCAGGTCCCCAGTGAGGGCCATGTGAGAGGCAACCATACATTGCTGTTTCTCTCCCTCTCTGTCTCCCTCCCTTCCCTTCTCTCTAAAAATAAAAATAAAAAATCTTAAAAATTTTTTTTAATTATGTAATGCTTTCTTATGTTTTAGTAATTATTCATTATTTTGTTTCATATTCAAGCATAGAAAGTGTGAAGTAGGTAAAGTTTATCTATCTCCTTCTACCTGGGATTTTTCTTCCTTCATCTCTTTTTATTTCTCTCAAGGACCTTGTCTTAATCTATTTGTACTGTTTTAACCAAAACACCACAGAGTCGATGGCTTATAAACAACAAACATTTTTATCTCATGGTTCTGGAGGCTGGGAAGTCCAAGATCAAGGAGCTGATAGATTCAGTGTCTAGTGGGGGTCCATTTCCTAGTTCACAGACAGTGGTCTTCTAGCTGTGACCTTCCATGGTGGAGTGTCAAGGGAGCTTTCTAAGTTCTATTTTATAAGGGCACTAATCCCATTCATGAGCGTCCCATGCTCCTGATGTAACACCTCCCAAAGGCCCCACTTCCTAATACCATCATATTGGGGGTTAGGTTTCAACATAGGAATTTTGTCAGGGAGGACACAAACATTGAATCTTAGAAGATCCTTTCCTGGTTCCATTTCTCATCGGTCATCTGTTGTGTTAATTAATAATGACAATGTTCAATGACAAGTATTGCATTTCCTCCAGGTGGATTTCTCAGTATTTGAAAGGTTTTAAATGCTTGGGAGACACTGCAATTTGCAATGGTGTGGCTGTGAACCAGGGTATCATGGGGACTGGGAGCTCAGGGGAATGAGTATTCTGAATTCAGCACACCTTTTGACAGAGTCTAGTATGTTATTCTTCAGGACCAGAGGGAGAAGCATGTGACTAGCAGAATAACAGCTTGACACTGAACTGGGAAGTAAAACTAATCCACCAGATGACAGAATTATGATGTAAAAAAATCTTGACAGTCTGAAGTGATAGCCCCAAACTCAGTGAATTTCACGGTGATAAACGTAAGGTTCTGTTATCAGGATAAATCACTAATGACACACCTGCAGGATGAGAGAGTCTGACTAGCACTCATTCAGGGGTAAAGGTCCAGGGACTTCAGTTGGGTGTAAGGGCAACCTGGTATGGCTGCCAATAGAATGCTTTAATCGCAGATTTGTCTAGAACAAAAGAAGTCACTGTTCCTTTTTTTTTTTCCTGCCACAATGAGGACCATTTAGAGTATTTGATTTGGTTTTGAGCATCACATTTTAAAAGGAACATCATAAAACTAGAGCAGGGTAAAGAAGGGTGAAACGATTGTAAATAATGGGAAAACATCATCATTCAAGGAATGGCCGGAGGGGCTGAGCATCCTTTGTCAGAGGTGCTCTACAGTTTTCTCACACCTGAAGGGAGGTGAGAAGTAGCACAGAATGGTGCTACTAACGTGTCTATGACCTTGGACAGCATCTAATCATTCTGAAAATTGTGAATGAGTTTTGACCAGATGATCACTAAGTTCATTCTAGAAAAAATAGCTATGAATTTTATAACCCAAATAAACCAGAGACATCTGTGGTTCTGTGTCAGTATCCCGTTCAAGAGTGGTTTAGCCTTGGCTGGTGTGACTCAGTGGATTGAGTGCTGGACTGCGAACCAAAGGGTCTCAGGTTCGATTCCCATTCAGGGCACATGCCTGGGTTGCAGGCCAGATCCCCAGTAGGGGACGTGCAAGATGCAACCATACATTGATGTTTCTCTCTCTCTCTCTCTGTCTTCCCCTTCCTCCTCTCTCTAAAAATAAATAAAATCTTAAAAAAAAAAAGAGTGGTTTAGCTGCCAGACTTAACTACGCATCAATTCCATTAAAAGTTAACTTTTCTCAGAAGACACCATACTAGCCCTATGCTCATTCTGATCCATCATACTTTCCTTTCCTTTGCTATCCTATTTATTCCTTCTAAAAGCTCCAGAAAACTGACATTTTTCAAACACTTGACATGTGCTAGATCATCGTTATATACTGTGTCTCATTTAACTTTCACAAGCTCCATGCAAAAGTTATATTATTGTGACGATGACCATTTTATGGGTGGGAAAAGGCCTCTCAGAAGGTGGATTCGGCCCAGGCCACAGGTAGGCAGCGGAGTCTGGGCTGGGAGCTGAGGTCTCCCGATCCCGGTGGCAGAAGCCTCAAAGAGCTCAGGGAGGGTTGTCTCAAGCCGGCCTGCTCCGTTTACCTCAGCTGGTGTATCTGGCCCCATGCTTCCAGCCTTGCTTTCCGTCTGGGGACAGAGAACCAGGTTGACATTGTGAGGTGGCATTTTCTATTTTTTTACTAAGAAAGCTGTTATTCTGCTCTCCAGTTTATGCCTTCCATGGCAGGGTTCCTCTGCCTCTAGTCTTTCCAGCACCTGAAGTGTGTATCAGTCTTTCTCATCCTCAGCAAGAAGCATGCTACAGAATGAGCTGAGCCAAGGAGAAGGGTCACCAAGTGACAATCTTGCTTCCTTTAGACCGCACCAAGGCCAAGTGCTTGGCTTGCCCCTAGTTGAGATCACTGTCTTTTACGTGCAGGGCTTGCTCTCCAGCTTTACAAAGGCTACTCCAGAGCCAATCAGAGACACAACTGCTAGTTCACTGGACCACGGTGGATGAGACGGCGTGGTTCAGGGCTCAGACAGAAGCTACAGGGCGTATTGGCCCCGGTCTATTCAGAAGGCTCACTTCTTTTATATGAGAAAAGAAAATTGGTTCCCCACACTGAGTGCCTAGTTCAGTGCCACCCACAGAGGCTTAGCAAATGAATGAGTGAATGGATGTTCAGTGCCATGCTCTGCTGCTACTTTCAGAGAACTCCCAGCTCTCAGTGAGGTGAGCCAGGATGCTTCTACTTCCCGCCTGCCCGCGTCTGTGCAACTCACAAGAGTTTTGATTTTTGAAAGTTAAGTAAGCATTGAACATTCATTCAATACATAGTAATTAAATTTTTTCATTCATGAAATAATGCATTGATGAAGCAGAGTTGGTCCCAAGGATTTGTGCACCAAAAAAAAAAAAAGGAAGAAAAGAAAGGAAAATAGGAGAAAAAGGGAAAAAAAGACATTTTGATTCTACAGACCAGACCTCATCGGAGTCAGACCAAGGGTAACTTCAAAAGCTTTTTAAACTCACCACATAGGAAGGAATCTGAAGACCCACACCCACGTGCTCAAAGCGGGAGAGGTATGCAGAGCGGGAGAGGCAGAGGGAAGTGGTTGACAGGTCAAGAACACGCTAGTGAGAAGAAAAAGGCTACCTGTCTTTTAGCTTGTTTATGGAAGCAGGAGGTGAGGTTACTCCATTGTGGTGCAAGACAAAGCTTCAGTAGGAAAGCTGACCTTCCCTGGGGTTGAATCTAGAGTTGAGTGCAGTGACGCATTTTCTAGTGGAGGAGTCTCCACCATGCAAGATTGCACCGTCTCATTAGCATGGGGTGCTGTTAATGGTCTGCTAAGCTCTTTCATCCATTACTGATGGATGTCCTTCAGAAAACATCCACAGACATAACACCTCAGCCAATTATGTGGACCCCCTCCCCCCGGTCTTTGTCATTGACCCCAAGACCCTTCTATTGCCAGGAACTCGTGCTTTGTCAACGGTCATGGATACTTCTGATTTTTCTTAAAGGTTTCGGAGGGTCAGGAAGTAAGGGAGAAAAGAAGAAGTGGAGTTTGGTTACCTCTTAACTTTCAGCAGAAACGCCTGGCTGCTTGCAGCCCATAAGGGTGGGCAAACGGTTGTGAAAACCAGAATCACCCCCCCCGACACACACGCAAGTCCAACCTCCCCTTAATACTGACTAATTGATTAACCAAGGATTTTTGAAGAGAAGGATTTGATGAGGGTATCTTTTGTCATCATTTGTCTTTGAGAACACCAAAGAAAACTGCATCAAGAGGATGCAGCCCCCCGACATGAGCAGCGGTGGTCTCAGTGTTATCGGTTATGGCAGACCGTTCAATTCTGTACCTTCTCAGCTAGTCAAATTTCCAATAACCACAAAAGGAGGGGAGAAACGCAGCTTCACTTCTTATGTTTTAAACTTTCCCAGCACCGGCTTATGAAAATATTTGGGGTTGTTCACTGCTCTGCTCTCTGTAGCATAAACATTTATTTAAATGGGGCTGTCTCTAGTAATGAAGAATGAAGGAAAAACAATGGTCTGATTTTGACAAATTAACTTGTGATTTGGAGAGTCAGTGAAGCAGGGAAGAGACATTCCTAACTATACTAATTAAATGAGCTTGCAACATTTATTTTAATGCAATGGAACCAGCCATATGAAGATGAACATTTTAATTTATTTTGCAGTGACATTATGAAAAATTTCACTGCTGCAGATTATCTACAAAAACAAATCTCATCGGCATCTAGGTTTGTGCAGGAAATTTCCATCTTTCACATGAGCCTGACCTTCCCCAGTGGAAGCAAATGGGAATGAGCTAAGTTACTTGAAAAGTTTTTCTGAAGGTTGTCTTTCCACCGAGGCTGGGCTTTATGTTCAAATGACTTCTGTGCCAAGCACATTCATTTTTCATGGTGCAGCGTAGATGAAAAATTCTGAATCCATTCTATGGGGAATGCAAATATAGCTCATTAGTTCTAAAACATTTTTCATGAAAGACTGCAGAGTATTTGCCGGCAGATGAGGCTGCGTAGTTCCAGCCAAGAATGAACACCACATGTCCCACTAATTGTTTTTTAAAGTTGTGCCTTTCCTCTCTGGCACCCAGGAGCTATTGAAAATAGGAAACAATCTGAAAAATGGAGGGGGAGCCTCGCATGCTTTGACATTATTCTGCACTTGGTGTCTTGTATTTTTCCTCTCCCTTTCTCTACCTGCAGCCATGTTCTAGAAGCAAAAGGCACAGTTTTGTAGGTGACTGCATTTTGCTTCTCCTAGAGACAAATAGAGCACATTTTCCACAGAGTCACGTGTTACCCCAGGCAGCGGCGGCGGCATGGGAGCCCCCTCTCCGGGGCCACAGGCTGCACCAGCTGGCGCAGCACCAGGCAGACACAATGGCTTCCTTCCAGAGATGGGGTGGGTGGGCTGCTGGCTGCAGGCCACCACCACAGCCAGCCTTAAGTCAGGCAGTCCAGATGTCTTCCAGACTGACGTTCCCATTGGAGCTCTGCAAGGAACCCTGGAGGAGAGCAGACCACCTCCCTTTCCAAGTCAGTGCTGCCCCCCTGGCTCTCCCTCCCCATCCCACCTACTTCTTCCCATCTGTGGGGCCTCGATAGTCTGGCGAGACCACACTGCTCTGAGTAAACCTCCGTTCCCACGCGGGGCTTCTTCTCTATGACGTTGGCCTTTTCTATCCAACACACAATATGTCTGTGACTGAGGAGAGACCACGCCCTCCTGGGGTTTGACCAGTTCTCTTCAGGTGTGGACTCAGCACACGTTAGGGGGGCTCTTCAGAGGGTCTGCAGTCACTGGCAGGAGCTGAGCTTCCTCCGCCCCCGGGTCTCAGTCAGCTGGAGCTTGCACCCCTGTCCTTGTACTGTCCCTCGGCCTTGGGCAGAGGAAACCACTGACAGCACATTCCATACCCCCGTGTATCCTGTGCTCTGGTATCTAGAGAACTGGTGGCCACAGGCCCAGCTACGTGTGTTTTCTGTAGGATAGGGTGGCATACACCTGGCTAAGAAGGGTCAGTTTTCTCCACCCTGATGGGAGAAACCCCAGCAGGTCTGAAACACGGCCCGCAAGCTTTGTGCAGTTGCCTGGGCAGCTCCTCGGTGTCCTGGAGGGCCCAGCACAGTGTGGGCTCAGCCTGAGCAGCAGGACAATCTGCTCTCCTCTGTGGTGCTGGGGGCGGCCAGTGGCCTGTGGGGAGTGTCAGCTTGCTGAAACGTGTTCTTTGGGATGTTCTCATAGGTGCCCATGAGTCGAGAAGAGTAACTGTGTTACTGTTGTTTCCTCAGTAGAGGATATTGCCGCCATTTTAGCTCCTATCAGCTATTTGATGAATGATTATTTCATATAAAAAAGGTCACAAACTCAAAAGAATAAATGCATGGTTTTCCACAGCAGGGAATTACAAGCAAATCCACTGGTGTGACAATTTATTCCCATGTCTCTACCATCTCTTTGCAAAAGCCAAATAAACCAGTTAAACATTAGGAAGAATGTAAATCACAGGGTAAGAAGGGTCCATTTAGGGTTCTGTTGGGGCTCAGCTGATAGCCCCATGGAGAATTCCTACAGGGTTCTATGAGATGATAGAATTAGTTTTCCTGGAGTGAACATGATAAATTTGAATATGAGCCCCTAAAAAACATTTTAGAAACTGACCTCCTGCAGACATCCCCCACCCGCGCCCCTTTCAGTGGTCATCACTTTAGATCCCTGTCCAAACCCAAGACAGCCTGGCACCTGCCTGGCATTCAATAAGTGCTTGAAATGCCCAAGCACTTATTTAGGTTTATGAAATGCCCAAGTCAGAATATACTCTTTTGGGAGAAAAAAGAGCATGCTGGAGTGGATGTGGGCCATGACTATAGGGCCCTCTTTGGCAGCTTCCAAACAAAGAATTATGGGTTCCCATCTCCCCAAAGCCAATGTACTAGCCTCTGAGGGAACCTTAATGGGCCCCTAGTTCAGCTCTTCTGTCTTACAGATGTGAAAAACTAAGGTCCTAAAATGGAAACTGACATGTGCAAGCTCCCATAGCCAATGTTAGGGATGGTACCCACCCTGGAAGTCCTCAGCTAGCATTTTGAAACATCCTACAAGATCCAGACATACTCAAGCCCCACCTAGGCAGGGCATCAACATCACTGCTTAGTTGCAAATATTTGTCAGAGCTCTGTACTTGGCACCCTTTTGTGTTTCTGCTCAAAAAGAGTTTGTAATATAGTTGGGAAGGTAAAAATATGTGAATCAATGCAAACATCATCCATTGTATTGAATCACACAGCACAGCCTACACGTCGTCAGCACACAGGAGGTGGGGTAAAGGGTGGAGCAGGACAGACACAATTTATGCAAACCCCCAAGATGCTTACTTTCATAGAATGTGGAGATGGTTGGCCTGGTCCCCAATGTCACACATCCAACAGTTTCCTCTGTAGTGGATCACAAATTCAACCTAAATTACAACTTGTAGGGGCAGAAAGAAGATCACACCTTTATCTGCCAGTGGCTAAGCTGGCTTTCCTCCAGGAGTGGAGTAGGGCAGAAGTAAATGCCCTGCCCAATCTGTGTACACGTGTCTCAGACAACTGAGCAGTCCTTTAAAAGGTGGCGAGACTCTTTTTGATAAAACTGTTCCATCTCTCAGAGACCTCCACCTATACCATCTTCTTCCCCTCTGAGGGTGTTCAAATGTGTGGATGGAAGGGGGACACCAACAAGGTCCCCCAGCTCCCAGGTGAATGCAGGGCATCACTCAGGAAACCAGGAAGCAGAGGACCTGCCTGCCCCATTGGTGAAGCCCAAGGCTGGTGGAACTCCTAGTTTTGTGCTTCTGCTTGAGCAGGGCTCTGCAGGAGCCCCTGGCACTCACTCAGGGGTCCACTCTGCAGCCTTGGCTGGAGGGCTACCCCATTCCCAGGGACCTTTCTGGCAAACTTTTCCCAGCCAGACTCTGAGCAGCTTCTAGGTCCTGCCTGTGTCACATGGACCCCGAGAGAAGATTGAAAGCCAACCCTTTAAGAGCTCTATCTTAGTCCACTTGACATAATATCATATCACACACTGGGTGGTTTAAACAGCAGAAATATATTTCTCACAGTTGTGAGATTAGAAGTCCCAGATAAAGGTTTCTGGCAAGCACTTTCTGGTTCGAGGGACTTCCAGCCAAGATGGAAGTGTAGATACACACACTGTGCCTCCTCTCACAACCAAAAGAAGGACAACAAATTTAAAAATAAAAAACAACCACAACTGACAGAAAATTGAACTGTATGGAAGTCAGACAACCAATAAGTTAAAGAAGAAACATTTATCCAGACCAGTAGGAGGGGTAGAGATGGGCAGCTGGGCAAAGAGGACTTACAGCAAGGTCATGGCTGGAGGACTGGGGCAGGTGAGGTGGTGACTGGTGGAGTGGGCGGTCCCACATTCGCATGTGGATAAACTGGGAGGAACAACTGGGGAGCAAGACAGACCACACAACCCAGGGTTCTAGTGCGGGGAAATAAAGCCTCAAAACCTGACTGAAAAAACCTGTGGGGGGTTGAGGCAGCAGGAAAAACTCCCAGCCTCACAGGAGAGTTTGTTGGAGAGACCCACAGGGTTCTAGAGCATACACAAACCCACCCACATGGGAATCAGCACCAGAAGGGTCTAATTTGCTTGTGGGTAGCAGGTAAAGTGATTGAAAGACAGTGGAGAGCTGAACAAGCAGTATTGTTCCCTCTAGGACCCTTCCCCCACATAGAGCGCCACAATGTAGTGATGTAGGTTGCCCCGCCCTGGTGAATACCTAAGGCTCTTCCCCTTACTATATAACAGGTGTGCCAATACAAAAAAAAAAAAAACGCCCAAATGAAAGAATAGAGCAAAGCTCAAAAAAAAAAAAAATACAACTAAGCAATGAAGAGATAGCCAACCTATCAGATGCACAGTTCAAAACACTGGTAATCAGGATGCTCACAGAATTAGTTGAGTATGGTCACAAATTAGAGGGAAAAGTGAAGGCTATGAAAAGTGAAATAAAGGAAAATGTACAGGGAACCAACAGTGAAGGGAAGGAAACAGGGACTCCAATCAATGGTTTGGAGCAGAAGAAAGAAATAAACATTCAACCAGAACAGAATGAAGAAACAAGAATTCAAAAAAAAAAAAAACTGAGGAGAGGCTTAGGAACCTCCAGGACAACTTTATACATTCCAACATCTGAATCATAGGGCTGCCAGGAGGAGAAGAAGAAGAGCAAGAAATTGAAAACTTATTTGAAAAAATAATGAAGGACAACTTCCTCAATCTGGCAAAGGAAATAGACTTCCAGGAAGTCCTTGAAACTCAGAGAGTCCCAAAGAAGTTGGACCCAAGGAAGCACACACCAAGGCACATCATCATTAAGTTACCCAAAATTAAAGAGAAGGAGAGAATTTTAAAAGCAGCAAGAGAAAAAGAGAGAGTTACTTACAAAGGAGTTCTCATTAGACTATCAACTGATTTCTCAAAAGAAACCTTGCAGACAAGAAAGGGCTGGAAAGAAGTATTCCAAATCATGAAAGACAAAGACCTACATCCAAAATTACTCCAGCAAAACTATCATTTAGAATGGAAGGGCAGATCAAGTGCTTTCCAGATAAGATCAAGTTAAAGGAGTTCATCATCACCAAGCCCTTATTATATACAATGTTAAAGGGACTTATCTAAGAAAAAGAAGATAAAAAATATGAACAATAAAATAATAACAAACAACTATCAACAACTAAACCTAAAAAAAAAACTAAACAAACAACTAGAACAGGAACAGAATCACAGAAATGGAGATCACATGGAGGGTTATCAGTGGGGAAGGGGAAGGGGTAATGGGGGGAAAGTACAGGAAATAATTAGCATAAATGGTAGGTAGAAAATAGACAGGGGGATGTTAAGACTAGTACAGGAAATGTAGAAGCCAAAGAACTGATATGTATGACCCATGGACATGAACTAAGTGGGGGAGAATGCAGGTGGGAGGTATGCAGGGTGGAGGGTAATAAAGGGGGGGAAATGGGACAACTGTAATAGCATAATTAATAAAATATATTTTTTTAAAAAGAACTCTGGTTTGCTTTCTCGCTCTGTCCTTACATGACCTTTCCTCGGTGTGTGCACATGGAGCTCTCTCTCTCTCTCTCTGTCTGCCTTCTTTTATGGTCATCAATCTTATCAGATGAGGACCCCACCTTTGCCACCTCAGTTAACCCTAATTACCTCCTAAAATCAGTCTGCAAATACAGTCACATTAGTGTTTAAGGCTTCAACATATGACCTGAGGATGAGAGGCGGGCACAATTCAGTCTGTAGCACCTCCCTCTGCCTGGCCACACTGTGAGGCCAAGTTCCCAGGGCAACTCTGAGAGGAGATCTTTCTCCAGAGTTTAAAGTAGGGTACAAGGAACCATGACCTCTCTTGTCCCTGAATGTTGTCTAGTTCAGGGAAAGTGCTATGTGCGTGGCTTGTAGATGAGGAAAAGAAGCTAAGATGGCTTTTCTAACAGCAAAGCAGAACACTTGAGACTTGCGGGACCTGAGTTTTAATCTTTTAATGATTTTCTGCGTGACCCTAAAATGGCATCGTCTCCCCTTGGGCTTTGTCCCTTCTTCCCTCACACAGGGGGCTGTCGATCTGCTTCCTAAGGTGGTTGAGGGTAATGAGCAGGAGAAATAACTACAAAAGTCTTTTCTGTGAACGCGAAGATGCTTTTAGATGTAAATAAACATAATGCAGAAGAATACACCTCCTTCCAAAACCCATGTCATCTGCAGAGAAAAGCATGCGCTCTAATCCCCGAAATCTCTTCCCTGTGGTTCTCTGTGGAAGATGAGTCTTGGCGTCTGGGGGAGGGAAAGCTTGGGGAAATTCGCCTAACTGAAGGGAGATGGATTCCATGAAATCCAAGACAACACAGAACATTCTGCACGACCCTCCTGTGACAGTTTGTCAAAAGAAGCAAATCCTTCAGGACATTCTCTTTAATATATTTTTAGTAAATGTTTTATTGTATTGGATTATGGGAATTAAGGGAACAAAGGATCCATATCGTATTTTTCAAAAGCAATATTTTTAGAATCACAAATTATATTGAAATTTTTATACCAAGAAAATAAAAACAAAGATCAGAAGAACTAAACAGCATTTATATATGTCTCTACAGAGATATATATATGTATATTAGCAAATTGAAATATAGCAAATACCCACAAAAACACCCACATAAAAGAGATGCAAATTATATTTTTGACACATTTTCAGCACAATCACCTAATACAATTTTCTTTTATAGGCAGAGGTAATAAATAGTGCAAATGTATATTTATGGTGTGTTTGACAAATGTATTTGCTTTGAGTCAGAGGGAAAAGCTCCAGTGATTTTATGGTGGAAATGTGTCTCATCTACCTGAACTAAATTGCTCTTTTTCTTTTGGATTTCTCACTGTGACTGTGTCTGACGTGGGAACCACCTTTTGGTCTCAGAACATGGTACATGCTTGGAATAAGATTTGGCGCATGCTTGAACATCATAATGCCATAGTATTTGCGTGTGTTTATATGCCCCCCTCTAAGACTCTACACCCCCCTCTAAGACTCTACATGAAGGGCAAGGTCTGTTTCTTCTCTACAAATCTCTCGGCCGCCAGAAGAGTCATCTGCAGGTCAGAGGTCACCGTCAGGCCGTGTTTGTTACCACTCTGCCAGCGTGGTGCTGTGGTCTTCAGGGACCAGACATGGGCCATGCGCTCCAAGATGATGCTTTGCTTCAGCATGTCTGAGAATCAGGGCAGTAACTTACTCTCGAAATCCAAAGATACAAGAATATTTCCCCAGCTGATGAACTTAACTCCCAAGTTAAGTGTTGCCCTTTAAGTGGATCCATCTCGCCAGTGTGTCAAATGAGGGCAGAGAAGTTAACATGTCGGATTGGTCCACGGGGCAGACTTTAGACTAGACACGTGGAGAGCAGCACATCCGACAGGTCCAGGTCAGAGAGAAGCAAGACCAGAAGCTTACCCCTTGCACGGAAGGGGCTGCCAGAGGATGGGAGTAGAAAAGGAGGTTCTGGCACCTTTGACCCTCGCCTAGGAGCCCCTGCCCCACCTCTGGCTGCCCCAGGGGAAGGCTGCTCTGGGCCTGGGGCATGGATACTGTGCAGGTAAGCCTGTGTGTGAACTCACTCTTGTTGTAGAGATAGGGGACCACCCCACAGGGCAGAGGGAGTAGGGACAGCTGAGGATCTGAGGTGGAGAGGGACAGGAAACAGTCGTCAGACCCATACCAGAGCCCAGTGGTGCTCGCCTGGGGGATACCTCCTGGAGAGAATGTTTGGGCACCGGGGGCTAATTTCATCACACAGACCCAGCTGGTGAATAGCCCTTTCTTGCCAACACCTTGAAGCCATAAGACTCCTGGAGGCAACCAACTTGCCAAGCTTCAAATGCAAAGGAACTTAAGGGAAAAGAGAGACCCTGACTCTTTGCCTGGGCCTTCCCCATTTGATTCCCTTCCTTAGTTCCCTGTCTGGTGAGGAGGGCCTGTCGGGAAGGCCAGGTGTTTCCATCCTTTATATGTGCACATCTCTCTCCAGGCCCCGCAGGGAGACCCAGACCAGCCGCACCCCCATGCTGCCGTGAACAGATATATTTAAATTTCTTTAAGCTTCGGTGATGTCCTTGGATGAGGAACTCTAACTACCAAGAATTATTGTTATTACTGTGTAGTAACTGCCTAGCATGCCGTGAATTACCCTACCCTGCTGTGTAGAAGATGTATAGTGGGATGGAAGGATGGAAGGAGGAGAGACATGGAGAGCAGGAGAAACCAGAGTGAAATGTACTGCAGAGGGGAGGAGAACCCCATGCACAGGGTCTCCACCAGCACACTCTTATGACCAGAAACAAGAGAGGATTTCTTTCCACTCAGCAAATATAACACACTACCAAGACACAAGCACTGGACAGGAAGCACAGGTCTGGATTTAAATCCCAACCCCAGCACTTATAATTGTGTGCTTTGGATGAACTAATGAGCCTGTCCAGGCCTTGGTGTGTGGCGCTTGGCACCTAGAAAGCTCTAAACAGTTGTAGCAATTAGCATTCCTACTATTACTGCTGCCATTATTAGGCCTTGGGCCAGTGGTCAGTGATTTCTGGAAGTATCTGGTACATAATCTAAAGCATTATTTTCAGAGTCAGAGTTTCTTGGGAGGGCTCACCAAAGAGACCCAGAAAAAATAGGAACCCAGAGCCAGTAGGGAACTAAAAGAGATCAAATGGATGCCTCTCAGAATTGGCCAGGATCCCCACTGAGGGAAGGGGTCTCAAGTCAACTTCAAAATAGTTGTTAAGAGCTGGCAGTCTTGCTAATAAACTCTGGGTGTGTGTTTCTGGAAGGGCAACCAATGTGACATACGCTTGGTCAATGAAGAGTAAGATCAATTACCCACATTAGTCTCCCCATCAAGAAGTCCTGAGACTAACCCTGGCTGATGTGGCTCAGTGGATTGAGTGCCAGCCTGCAAACCAAAGGGTCACTGGTTTGAGTCCTAGTCTAGGGCACATGCCTGGGTTGCAGGCCAGGTCCCCAGAAGTGGGTGTGCAAGGGGCAACCACACATTGATCTTTTTCTCCTTCTTTCTTCCTCCTCTCTAAAGTTAAATTAAAAAAGAAATCCTGAGGTTACTCTGGAAACCAGTGCTGCCTACCGCGCAACTGGTTTCTCCCCACGGCACCAGGAGCAGGAACTAAAAGCACACCTCTCAAGGAGTTGAGTGATATGAATTAACTCAAAAGAACAAGTTTCACCCTGAATAAAAACACTGGTATTTGAGTGGCAGGAATTATTGGGCTACTGAGTATGCAAGTTGAACCCCTCATCTATTTTCCTCACTTACGGTTTTCCTTTTATTCATTCCTGTTTTGTTCTATCCCTAGAGTGGTGGAATTTCCAAGCCTGAGTATAGTCAGTCATCACTCATTGGAGCATTAATTGAAACAATTAAAGGCTCAAGAATTATTTTTCAAACTTTTTTGTTAAACTAGTAAAACAAAACAAAAACATTAAATAAATAAATAAATACCCCACTAAATAGAACAGGCTACAAGATGCCAAGCAATTTAAATTTCATCAGTATATTTTATCCTTTTCTATTTCAGGAAAACAGGGCAACTCAGAAGCCTGAGAAACACATGGGATCGAGCGCCCCTCACGCATGCGTGCATCCTGTTTTGGAAGGAGGCCATTTTGAAACCTGTTCTTTGCCATCATTCCAGATCTTTAGTGAATTTAGAATTAGGAGGGGAAAAAAACCCCACAAAATCACCTGTATATGCAGAAGAATTTCACTGGGATGCAAACACTCTGACCCACTTATGACACCAAACCCTGGGGGCTGGATGAATGTGCTCTGTGTCCCCCAGCTGCTTCCTAGACAGGGTGAGTAGAAGAGCTCTAAGAAGGCCCCGCTGGTGTGTGAGCCCTTTCACTTAAAGTAATGAAAGAATAATTACGTTGTCTGCTGGACTCAACATTTTCGACAGTTGACCCAGCTTGGTCCTTCAAAAAGAAACTACAAGAGGAGTGAACCACACAACGTGAAAATGAAAGGACCAATGGCTTTGTTTGCTGGAGATCATTTTTATGGCAAGTTGTTCATCACAGACTGAGACCCATCTGACACCGTTCCTCCCTCCTGCCCCTTCCCTCAGATGGCTTTGAGGAAACACGCTTCCAAGTTTGAGAATTCATCTTGTCTGATTAATGATGTGTACATAGAGATTTCGGTCTCATCTTCCTTCTCTTGGTCTCTTATTCCGTTGTTTGCTGTGCTACAACCCTGCGGATAGATGGTTCTGCCATGATAAATGTGAAGTTTGCATAAGCCATGTAACAGCAGGACAGCCCATTATCACTGTACATTTTCCATGGCTGTGCAAACCTCTGTAGGCTATTTTATTGCTAATAGATCCACAGAGAAACAGTAGTGATTTTACGACTCTTTTTAAAATGGAAATTCATGTTTGAGAAATACAACTGGGAGGAAACAGATGTAAACCACTTAAGCATTTGCAGAAAATTGAGATGCACACTCTTATTTACAGACCTACATAGCCTCCATCGCTTTGTTTTCAAAATTAAAATAAGCAATCTGTTTGCCATGGGAAATGAGGAACTGTAAACTTGTTGTTTTTCCTTTTATACGGCAATGGCCACCATCGTTGGGTTTAATGGCATTGCTGAAACAGGATGGCAATTTTTCCCCCTCAGATGTTATTGTCTATAACACATTCCCTCTGTAATCTCTGAGAGGTAGGCAAGTGGGAAAGATTATAGTGTAACTGTATGTCTGAACTCACATCATGCGTTAACAGCTAAAATGATTACCAGACTCATTAGAGAGATTCTAACCAAGTATTTAACACTACCTGTAAATGGCTTAAAATATTGGAAGAGTCAATCAACCTCGACAAAAAATGCTTTTATATGTTCAAACACAAAAGCAGAGCCCATCCTGGAATATTTATTCTTGCCTTGTTTCAACACTGTCATATCTTTAGAAATTGTGACAAATCCCACATTTTGGAAAGGAGATGTAAATTCAAGTATCACGGAACAAACATATTACTGAGATATTTGTGTGTCAGGCTCATCAGAGTAAGTTCCTTAGGACATGCGGGTGCCCCTCTAATTTTTGTTGTTGCTGTTGTTGTTGTTTTTAGTGTTGGAGCCATCTTTTTAAAAATTGTGGTAATATACATAACATAAAATTGATCATTTTCACCATTTCCAAGCGTACGATTCAGCAGTGTGAAGCACATTCACATTGTTGTACAACCATCATCATCATCCCCCTTCAGAACTTTTTCATCTTCCCAAATAGACATTCTGGACCCATTAAACCCCAGCTCCCCATTGCCCCCTCCCCGTCTTCCCTCATAACTTCTGCTCCACTTTCTGTCCTGATGAATGTGTCTACTCTAGGTACCTCATGTAAATGGAGTCATACAATGTTTGCTCTCCTGTGACTGGCTTATTTCGCTTAGTGGAATGTCTTCAAGGTTCATTCACATTATAGCACGTGTCACAGTATTCCCTGGTACACATGTACACATTTTTGTTCATGTGCTTATCTGCCGATGGTCATCTGACTTAAATCTGAGGGATATTTCCAGCCTACCAGGGATGGAGGTAGCCTGCCTACCACTGAGCACAGGAAAGCAAGCTAGGGAGAATGAGGACCAGACCAGCAAAGTCAGGCGGGGCGGTCTCCTGTGGACTATGGATTCCTGGTCTCTGTGTAATGCCTTGCTCTGTGAATCTTTTGCTCTGATCCTAGATCTTTGTTTTAAACGTGAAAGGAGACTTGACCCTCTTAAAAACTGAAATTCTTCTCACAGACAGGACGTGATGGACTTCAGCCCAAGATCAGAGAGCAGAAGGTGTTCTCCACGCTCTTTGGCAACCTTAATGCCTCCCCCAAGCCACTCTTTCCACTCCCCTGGATGGAGGCATCGGGGTGACTCCCCCATTGTGGCCTTTGGGTCACATTCAAGAAGCACAGCACGGCCAGGCAGACTCCAAGCTCACCCACCCTTAGTGAAAACTGTGCTGTACTGAGATGGTATTAAGAGCATTCAGAAACCTATTTATCTCCTCTGCTAGAGAAATTAAACCACTGCCCTCTATTTACCTTGTTATCTCATGGCCCATGTGATGTATAGGAGCTTCTGTTTATGGCCTCTTGGTGACATAAGCTAATTACAGACCCATGTGGAAGAAGCTTCGCCGGGACTGCTGCAGCCGCCGTCACAATTACCACGGCTTTTCATGGATTTGCCCATGTTCTCTGCAATGTTGGGCATTGTTATTAACAAAGCAGGGTATTTCCCAGTACCTGGGAAATTAATTTCTGTCACCGGTGTACTATCCAATGATTAAATAACCTGGGGTTTGCCTAAACGTCTCTGACACTTTACGAGGGAACATGGACGTTTGTCGAGAGAAAATCTTATTAATAGAGAGATTCTTTGACATTACATATATGTTGTGGCATGACCTTCGACCAAAAAAAAAGTTCACATACATTTATTTATTCTAACAATAATGCTGTGAGATCTTCAGGACAGCCTATCATCCCCATCGTATTGATGAGGGTCCAGTGATTTGTCCATGGACCTCAGGCCAAGTTGCTGTTTCTTCTGAGGTGGGCCCACATTCTCCCTCCAGCCACATGGGCCTCAGCGCAATGCCTTCTTGCTTTTTCCATCGATTCCTTCCCTGTAGTGCTCTCGCCCTTTGCCCTTTTCTTAGAATCTTTGCAACCATTTTCTCTTTTCCTTCCCCTATGTCTTCCTCAAAACTTTGCCTTCAACTTTTGATTTCATGTTCTCATCCACCCACCTTCCCTGCAACAGAAAGCATGCATTCGTGCCTCTCCTCTGAGCTCTGGATGCTGCCAGGCCTGGGCCACCTCCTTATCCTGGTGACAGTCCTCCACGGCATTTGTATGCGTCGATGTGCCTTCATGCCAAGGTTAAATACAGCCTCTGCTAAACCCACTTCCTCTATACCTCAAACATGTTTTCTGTTAGACATCAAGATGGTCGCTGTTTGTTTGTTTTTGCAATTTGATTTGTCTGTGCATGGCCTTAGGAGCCACAAATTTTTGGTTCTTTAACTTATTGCCTCAGCTCCAATTTACCCCACATGCCTCATTCCCACTCCCAAAATGACCTGCCACTCTCATTGATACTAATATTAATGCCCACATTTCTTGAGTGTTACCTAAATAACAGATAGTATTGTACCAATAAATCCTTAAAACAACCCTGAGAAATAGTTTTCATTGTTAAACCCACTTTACAGATGGGAAACTGAAGCACAAAGAGGTCAATTAACTTGCTCAAGGCTGGTCAGTGGGAGACAGGGGTGCGAACCCAGGCAGCCTGACTCCAGAACACATTAACCGCTATACCCCAGCTGGTGCCCTGTGATGAGTCACCATCTGTCTCCCTCTTTGTCACACAGTCACCTGTGTCTTCTACTTCCTTCTTGAAGAGAATGAATTGAATACTTGACCTTGACCTACTAAGTAGAATGAAGTTCTTCCAGCTTTCCTGACACATTTCTTTTTCCTTGTGATGGCCTCTAAAACAAAGTCAATTTATCTGCTGATGAAGTTCATGGACTGAGTGACTGCAAATGGGATGCTTGGTTTTATTCCAACTAACAACTAATTCGAGGGTTGCCTGGCTGGGCACATGTTTCTCAGGTGAGGAGCCTTCTTAATCATACATTATCCCTATTATTTTCCTCAACCTTCCACAGAAGCTTCATGGATTCTTTCCAATCCTCTTCTGAAAGATGGAAGAAAGCAAGCAGCCAGTCCCAGCCCTTTCTCTGTCCTTGGATTCCTGGTGCCTCTGTCCCACTACCTATCTGAAACTTCAGCTCTATCTCCTTTCACTTTCCAGCTGACTTGCCCCAAGTGCCGCCATACCATATACAGATTCATTGTGGTCACTGTTGGTATTCTAGAAACTTCCTCTGTTTTTTTCCACCCCTGCAGGGTTTGCCCAACACTTTCCCACTCATTCTTTCTCTCCTGAGGTCTCTATCCATCCTGCTAGCCCCTCCCAGATACATGCCTTCATCAAACCTGTCTTGACTTTCATAGTACCTGTGAGAGGGGGAGAGAGAATATTTCTATCTCCAAGAGGAAGCAGAGGGAGTGAAGGCTCCCTCCCAACTCCCTCTGCTTCTAGGGGAATGTGCTTCCCTCTATTCAACATAACTTCCTCCCTATACAGGAAGCCTTCCTGGATCACCTCTCCCAGTCACTGGCCTTTCTCTGAAGTTGTAGCACCTACTTTCTGGCTTCCACATTTTGTAATTCATCCTATTCTGTCTTGTGGTACTTCTTGTATTACTGTCATGCATTGTTATTTATGTTTCATGTATTTATGCTTTTATCTCCTCAACTAAATTTTAAGTTCCTTGGAGGGGTTTATACTTGTGAACATTCTTCATACTACCTTGATTTCAATAAATTTTCCATTTGATTTAAGCTCTAGTTGGATAGCAAAATACACTTTATTGAGTGCCCAAAGCAAGAAGATTAGGTGAGCCATTTTGAAATCCCTTGAATTCTAGTCAATCATTTTTCATTTACCAGTTGGCATTCTAATTCTAAATTAGTGAATGAACCAAGAAGCTAACAGTAAGTCATTCTCTCTCTTATAGTAAGAAAATACTTTTCACTATGACTCTGTGCGGCCCCAAAATAAATTTTTTTATTATAAAAATATAAAACAATGTATTTTATGTGCAATAGTATTATTTACTGGTTTAGAAGATGTATGTTGTGGGCCAAATTGTCGAAGTGTTAACTCCTAGTACCAAAGGTATGCAACCATATTCAGAGAGAAGGTCTTGAAAGAGGTAATTCAGTTAAAATGAAGTCATTAGGGTCAGCCCTAGTCCAATATGAATGGCGTTCTTATAAAAAAGAGGAAGTTTGTACTCACAGAGACACCAGACACACAAAGTAGAGCCAGAAGCAGAGGGGTGACCATGCGAAGACACAGCAAGAAGG
The DNA here is from genome assembly GCA_004026765.1 of Micronycteris hirsuta. Taxonomy (NCBI): domain Eukaryota; kingdom Metazoa; phylum Chordata; class Mammalia; order Chiroptera; family Phyllostomidae; genus Micronycteris; species Micronycteris hirsuta. The sequence goes on along the minus strand of PVJI01010864.1, from coordinate 20,460 downwards.
TGGCCATCTGCAAGCCAAGGAGAGAGGCCTCAGGAGAAACCAAACCTGCTGAGACCTTGGTCTTGGACTTCCAGCCTCCAGAATTGTGGGAAAACAAATTCTATGAAGCCACAAAAAAGAGGCATTTTATTATGGCAACCCTAGCCGACTAACACAGCACAATCTATTCTAAAACAAACTTAGTCACAGGGTCTGTCATGTAGTCACAGAGTGCCTTGGGGCATGTTATTTAACTTGTCGGTCGGTTTCCTCATCTGTGAAACGGAAGTGCCACACCTGTGTCGCTGTGTTGCTGGGAGGTGATGGAGCTCCAAGGTTAAAGACGGGGCTTTGGAGTTGGACTGTCCAGAATTTGAATCCAACTCGGCAATTTATAAACTGTGACATCTTGGGAAATGTTCCTTAACTACCTACTTCATGATGTTTTCATGAAGATTAAATGAGAGCTTGTCACACAAATTCTCAGTAAATGTTAGCTTTTCTTTCTTACTCAGGGGCAAGGGACTCTTAGCCCATGGGTCTCAAATGCGAGATCATCCTACCAGGAGATGCACATATCAAGTTGTTTTGGCCTGGTGATGTTAAATATTTATTCTTCCAACTCCCTTTGTTGTGATTTTGCACTCACAATAACCTTCCCCAGGGCTCTGCCAAGCAAGAGAAGACATTGGTGAGGTGGACAGAATATCTAGTTCTTGTGACAATTATATTTCTCGTTGTCACTCTGCCACTTACCAAATAGTTTGGGCAGTTACTGAAGTTCTCTGTCTCCATTTTCTCATTTGAAGAAAGGAGGTAATGTCACCTAGATACCATGATGAGTTAAGGGGGATAAACGGTATAGAAATAATGCCACTGCTCTAGCCAGTGTGGCTCAGTTGGTTGGAGTGCCATCATTTGATCCCTGGTTCGGACGGACACATACGGGAGGCAACCAATTGATGTTTTTCTCTCACATCAGTGTTTCTCTCTCTCCCTCTCTCTCTAAAAAATGCCCTCTAATTAAAAAAAAGAAAAAGAAAGTAAGAAATAACACCAGCTAACAAATATGGAGCACTTAGTGTGGGGCAGGCATGTGCTAAGTGCTTTGCAAACATGATCTCATTAAATGAGATATTGATAAGTCTTTCGTAGTACCTGGCACACCATAAACTATAAATAGTAGCAGGTAAGTGGATGTGGTGAGTAGGAGATTACTTCCCATGTAGTTTATTTCTAGGAATAGAATATGCTAATTATGCTCATCTACATATTCCAGAGCATGTAACAGATTTCTGAATGTAAAATGATAAACTAGCACTCTGCTTTAATGCAACCATCCCACAAATGTGCTTAACACAGGTCCATTCCTGAGAAATAGGCCCCCTCTCCATGTAAAAGCAAAATCAGGTTTCCTTGTTTCTTACCATCACCCAAGGACTTGCTTATTGATTTGAGAGAGAGAGGAAAGAAAAGTTTATCAGTTGCCTCTCATATGTGCCCCAAACAAGGACAGAACCTGAAACCTAGGCATATGCCCTTTCTGGGACTTGAACCATAACCCTTTGGTTTATGGGATAACCCTCCAACCAACTGAACCACAACGGCCAGGGAAAACCAGGTTTCTTATATTAAAAGAAAAAGGCCAAACTTAGACTGTGAAAAATTCACCAAGCTAGTGAATACAGGAGACATTTCCTTTTTTTGAACTACTGATTTTAGTAAACATCTTTTTCAATGGGTCTGTTATAACCCATTGAATTTAGTATACTTTACATAATCATTTTCCTATTCTAAGACAGTCCCCATTTTTATAAATCACACTACAAAGAACAAAATCCTGTGTACAGTTTTTGGGGTTTTTTTTTGAGCTATGGAAATGTTTTCAAAGAAACTACGGGATGCTAGGATGATGTCAACTATTAAGTTCACCAGCCTGCCTTTAAAAGACTCTAGGAATAAAGCTGGCTCTCTTTTTTCTCGTACCTGGTGCCCATTCCAAGCAGGGTAGATGGGGATGAGATAGGTGATAGGGTTATAGAGGCAGAGGGTTCAGAAACATCCCCCTGGGGTGCACAGGGAGTCACTACTGAAGCCATTTGGGAAGAACACTTCTCATCTCCTAGCTCATCATCTGACTCTAATCGCTAGAGCCAGCTCACACGGCAGCACTTGGGAGCTGTCGCCTTCCACAGCCGTATCTTAAGGGGGTGCACACAGAGCAATCAAGACTATTGAAAACGTAAGTTAAAGTTATTGCTGCCAGCCGCACACATTCCACTCGCAGGCTGATTAGTGCACTGAAAAGCTCTCATTGACATTTCGTGGTTTAACATAAAGATTTCTTTTGCATTGCTCACGAAAGAGAGACAGATTTTCAAACAGCTGTCTAATATCTCTGTCAACATAGAAATTAAATAGATTTAGGAACTTCAGGAAAACATACGCACATTTAATGCCCAGTAATGATCAATTTCAATTTTCAGTTGCAGAAATAGGAATTGTTTTCAATGTGCTCTGTGGGTTATTCCAAATAAACATCTGGCATAGTTTTATTTCTTTTTAATCATTTGAATGGTGATATTATAGGTCTATCTATTTATTTGTCCAGCTATAGAGCTGACGATATTATGAAGATATTGAAATGAATCCATGTCTCCATCAACTTTCAAAGGAAAACATTACATTGTTTTAAAGCAACCATTTTGCTTTTAGATTTGGATTACAAACTTCCTCCCAACTTGTTAACAGTGTTTTGTTGTTATTGTTGTTTTTTTACCAGTGATGATGAAAGGCAGAAGCACCACCTTGTCTTGGGTTTGTGTTTGCAGGAGGTCCACCCTTTGCTTTCCGTGTTGTAGAGAGAGTGCCCACGGAAGAATGACCCAAGACCCTTGATCCTGGTGGAATGTTCTCTTAGTTGACTTACTAGTCTCAACCAATCAGAAAAACAATTCCCACACAGGGTTTGTGTACAGTGAGAGGCTCAAATCCCAGCTCTGCTCCTTTGTGAACATCATCAAAGTGATTCTCTTCTCTGAACTCCAAGTTCATCCTCATCAGTGCAGATTAATAGTGATCCACTATTAAATGAGATAATGTGTATGGAGCACCTCAAACTATACACAGGAGGTACAGATAGCCATTCTCCTGAGGGCAAGTCCAAAGCCACAGAGCCCTCACTGTAGGTCTACTCAGGACTGGGCTTGGGAAAATGGGCTGAAATGAATTAGGCTGTGCATCTGCACATGTAACCCAGAGTAACAATATTAAAAGCAAAAGGAAATGAACTTGGGTCTAGAGGCCCAACCTTTTCCTCTCTCACAGGACCACCTCACACAAACGAGTGGACCGGCCACTGTTTACGAAGAAAACATGAATTCGGTCAACTGGTGCAGGGCTCTGCTGAGAGCAATAGAAACTAATCAAAATTATAGATCATTTTAATAAAAGGTCACTTTGGAGCAATGAGGGCAGTTACACTTATAGTTGATTTAGGCTGGTGTGAGGATTATAAAGAAAACCTACCTTCAGTCTTTAAGCCTTATAGCGTCCTCTGGGTAATTGCAAAGAAATACAGCAGTGCAGAGTGTTGCAGCTTCCACGACCTTCCATGGATGCAGATGCATATCTGGGCCAACAGGAGCAAGCACCACGTTCAAGAAAAGCTTGTCTTCATGCTTTTCCTGCTGCATTAGACGTCCTGTCCCCAGTGTAGGGGCTGTAACCACATTCCTCAACATTGGGTAATATTTCATATGCCATTTGCTTTACCCAGATGAAGTCCCTAAAAGCCTCAGTTCTAATTTCTGTACTTGTAGGCAAAAGGGCAAGTGGACAAACAGCTTTGGATCCTAATCCTGGCTCTACCATACCCTAATTGTGTGACCAGTTTCCCCATCTGAAAAATGAGAGTAATTGTTAATAAGAGTAACCAAATGAGTTAATGATTGGGATATATTTTGCCCATTGTCCAGCACATAGAAAGTGCCCATTGAAATGATGGAATAAATGGGAGCTACTCATAAGATCCAATATAACTGGGTAATACTGGTTCTAATAGAAAGTGTAATGGGTAATTAATTTTAGCTAAGTTAGATTTGCTTTAGGTTGAGGCTTCTAAAGGTAGATTTTTTAAAAAAACCTTTTGAAAGAGCCATAGAAATAATGCTGGCCCACATATTTAAGACCCAGAATTAGTAGGAAAAGCCCCCAAAATGCTACTTGTTCTTCCTATCAATTCTATATTCTTGCTGATTTTTTTCCTGCTTGGTTTATCAACCACTACATGTCTCCCTCAATGATGGTCTATCTGTCAAATTTTTTTTTATATATTTTGAAGATTTGTTAATAAGTACATCCAAGTTCCTGGCAAATTGTCTTTTTCAAGGTATGTACTGATACTCATTATCTACAGTAATGCCTTTTACCTAAGGTCTATTTTATCTGATGTAGTTACACCAGCTTTCTTTACTATCTGCCTGTTAAGATAGTTTTTCCTCAATTTTGTTTGCCCTGTCTTCTATGACATGATTCTTCCTCTTTCCCATTTTTAGCTGGAGACTTGATCTCCTGAGTAAAGACTACATTCCCCAGGCTCCCTTGCACCTAGGCATGGCCATGTGACTACATTCTGGTCAATGAGAGGAACATAGATGGGTCTTTCGACAGTTCAAGAACCTACCTTAAGGGTCAGTACAGGATATGTCATTTCCTCTTCATCCATCCTTCATCCTGCATCCTAGAAGGCAGATGCTGCCATCTTGAACCTAGTGGTCAAGGCATCCCAATGTGGAATCATAAAATAAAAGAGCCTGGGTCTGTGATGCTGGAGAGTACCATAGACATCAACCAAAAGGAGAGAAAAAATAAATTTCTATTTTTTAAGCTACTGTTATTTGAAGATTTCTGTTACTTATACTCAAATCTATTTCATAATGAATATACCAGCTATATTTTTTGTTTCTTTTGCTTTGACATTTTCATATCCTTATATTTTATGGATATTAATTATTAACACAATTTGGCTGGAGGTTTTTTCTTTTCTTTTCTTCTCTCTCTCTCTTTTTTTTTTTTTCCTGTGGTTGTATGTTCTTGTTTAGTTTGAATCTAATTTGATGGCCTTAGTCTTTTAACTAGAAAATTTAATCCATTTCCATTGAATGTGATTATTAACGTATTTGGACTCATCATACTATCCTTATCTTATTTTGTAATGTTCATTTGCCCCAATTTTTCTATCTTTCACTTTCCTTCTTTTAGATTTCATTTCCCTCTTCATTCCATTGATTCCCCTCTTTGGTTTACAGTTTTATTTTTTATAGAATATGCTGTCTAACCTAACAATTTCATTATGCCTATTTAATTTAATAATATTTAAACAGTTTCAGTAAGAACTTTTCAAATTCTGTGTACGCTCCTGAATGTGTTGATACTGGTAATGTTTGAAGATTCTTTCGTAAAGATTTATTATAATATCCTCTTCCTCCATGGGAGAATTACACAGGTTTTGACCCACTGAACAAACAGTAAGTTCCACAGGGGCGTTTGTCCCAGAGTCAGCCCTAAGTTTCTCAACGTTGCCAACATAAGGATACTGTTGGTTATGGATCCCCTCAGGAACCCCGTGTTTTGAAAGGATGTAGCATACAGTAAGCGTTTTCTGTATGTGTTTATTCATATCCTGCTTCAGTCCACTGAGATTTCTAAGAGCACTTAGAGAGATGCGAACGTTATAATAAAATAAGATAAAATATAAAATAGTTGAGAGAACTGAAGACAGGGAAATGGCAATTTATTAAGTAATTATTCTCATTTCCACTTTTAGTAATCAAAGAAATGAAACTGCCAGTCAGAACTTCTGATTAGGATAAGATAAGCTGCATTAGCCTGGCACTTATAAAATTCTACCAGAACCATGGAAAATATGCTCCTTTGACCTGCTTGCCTTATACAAGTTCCATTACACTTTTGGAGATGTTATAAATGTCCCCAGGGGCCCATCTTTACCCTCAAAACTGTTAGGGGTCCAGGCACCGCACTTTCGGAATTCCTATTCCAACTTCTAAAGCTAGAAAAATCTGAGTTTCTCCCAACCCTCCCACTCCCACACAGGCTGCTCTCCACTTGGCAAAACCTTTCTTCTCCTCATGTTTCATCCTGGATATCACCTTCTCCTGGAAGCCGTTTCTGATCAGCCCCTGAACTTGAACAGAGAGTCTGTACAGTGGGCTGCCAGTACACCCTGACAGGGCTTGTCAGAGCTGCTTTCTCTTTGTGTGGAAATTGCCTATTTCCTCGCTTACACCCTCCACTGGACTGTGGACCTTACAAAAGTGGGTTCTGTACCTAGGCTGCACCTCCAATATCCAGAGCAGTGCCTGGCACAGAGGGGCGTAAGTGATTATTTGATGTGTGTATGGATGGATGGATTGATGGGTGGATGAACTAATGATGCTCATATCACTGAAACTGATGTGCAGTCATGTAGCTGATACATATATCCCAGACTACTGGCTGATACCTGCCCATCTCCATATTTCTACTGGTGAAACAGACTTCGACTGGAGAATCCCACTGATTGGTTCTAACTCCCCAAACTGAAGGGAAACTGGCCACTATTGGTGAGTAGACTTTAAGATGGCTCCCAATAATCCCTGTCTTCTATCCTTCATAACCTTATGTAATACCTTGAGTATAGACTCTCTTCTAAAAAAACAGAATGTTATAGAATTGATGAGATGTTACTTTGGTCATTAACAAGGCTGTGGCTTCTGTCATGGTTTTCTCTCAATACTCACCCTGGTGAAAGCAAGCTGCCGTACTGCAAGTAGCTTTATGGAGAAACCCATGTGATGTGGTAAGGCACTGAGCCTGTCAATACAAGGAACTAAGGCCGCAGGCAGCCGTGACAGTGAGCCAGGGATAGAATCCTTTAGCACTACAAAGCCTTGAGATGACTGTAGCCCTTTACTATCCCTCATACGAGACAGAAGCACCCAGCTAAGCCACTCTTGGCTTCCTGGCCCACAGGAAGTGTGAGGTCGTAAATGTTTATTGTTTCAGCTACCAAGTTTGGGGGTAATTTGCTATGTTGCAATAGATAATATGCCATCATTGAGTGGCATCACCATGCTAAGCACATTCATCCATGACGTCATTTCAAGATTAATCTTCACAGTCTTACAAGGTAGGGGGCATTGCACCCATTGTTCAGACAAAAAAAATAATGCATACTCCCAGGGACACAGTCACCATGTGCGACTCACTCTTTCCTCTCTTCGGATGCTGTTTCCTCTGACCTTAGTTGCCGAAAAGTCAGTAGCATTGACGCTATTAAAAGTCCAGATGACTGACTCACCATTTTCTCCCCTGAGTGCTTCTTCTCCACTGATTTGCGTGGCCCTCAGGTACGAGGCAGCCATCCTGTATCAGTCCCAAAGTCCTCCGTAGCAAATATTCCACCAGTGTGCAGGTCAAGCAGCAGCTCCCTCTCTGTGGACCTAGAACCTGCTTTCCATTCTCTTAAGACAGCAGACTAGACAGAATCCACCCTGGGGTACATCAGGCCTCTCTAGTGTCACTGCCCACGTTAGACAGCCCCAGGTCAGCATCAGGGCCATGATGCCCAGGAGGTGGGAACACGCACAATGACTCCTTCCTGCATTCCTCTAATCCAGTCCCAACACAACTTAAAGTTTCTAGCAATGTTTGAAGCCTCTAGCATTCTCGACTAAGGCAGAAAAAAGGCAAAGCAAAAGACCCACTAATTTGAAAATGTGTTCCCTTGGGCTTCCTATTACATTCTATTTCAAGGGCATCTCATCACTGATGATTTTAACTTTTCAAATTAGCTATATGGGTCCACTGTATAGCCCACTAAATATCTGAGCCAATTGGATTCAGAGCTGAGTCATGTACATGCACTGAATTTGTAAAGTCTTTCATCCTATGTGTCTTGAACAGCTGCTTAAAAATTTAAGCCTGGTCTGTAGCAGTTCTCTAACATGTAAGGTTTTTTTTCTTTCATAAGTAGAGAAATAAGGAATTCTGTTAAATCAAAATATAATTTTCTTATATTTCTTACCAATTACTAAAAGCAAAGGGCTACAATTCTATGACCCTGCCCATGCTCGACGTCTATGTGGTGATAGACATCCTGAAAGATTAATAATGCTCTGAAATAATTAGCAAATTAGCTATTTCCTTTTTTTTCATCTCTTAAGGGAAAAAATTCAGCGGAATGAAGTTTCTTATTCCAGTGTAGGAAGGTGCGTACCCGCAGATTGCACCCTTTCATTATGCCAGTGGCTCTTAGGCCTTGGTCTGCATTTCTATCACCTGGGCAATGGCTTGAAGCACACTCCTGTGACTCAGGAGGCTTAGAGAAGGGTTCCAGTGTCTGTATTTTTATTAAGTCCCGAGGAGATTGTAATGCACCCCGAGTTTAACAGCCAGGACCTTATCTTAGATTATCTATACCTTCCTTCCTGGCAAGGTAGGAATGGGCAGAAGGGCATGGGGCTGCCACACCACGTTCTCCAGCTTTGGACTGGTGGCCAATGACTGTCATCCCTTCCTACAGGGGACACCAAAACTAGGGGAGAGGGCAGAACTTTGAACTGAGGGGACAGCTCAAGTTCATCAAGCTGAAAAGCAACTGCCCAATCCATTGCCAACACCAAAGAGGCCCTGACTTAGAAGCCAGGAATTCAATGGGAAGCTGAGAAACAACAGCAGTGGGTCAAGGGGAGAGGCCAGGGACATTGTGAAGGTCAAGCTTGTCTTCTACTTGTCTGATAGAGGCTGGTACATTTGCACCTGAAGCACTGGCTTTGTTTGACAATGGAGTGGACTCAATCTGCGATTTTCCAGGAATTAACTGACAAACTAATCTTTGGCTGAGAGACGCCATGAATACAACCACTTGATGTGCTGTTGGGTCAGCCAGCTCCTTAAGAGATGGCTGCTGTGTGGAGACAAGACCGCAAGACCCTGAAAACAGAAAGCTGAGGTTAGAATCCTGACTCCGGCATCACCACCGTGTGACCTTGGGCAGGTCAATGTCAGCTCCTCGAGACTCAGTGATCTCAGATACAAATGAGAGTAGCATCTATCTCATAGAGTTGTCGTGAGGATAGACAGAAAGTGCCTGGGACAAGGTCGACACTCAGTCAATGTAGGTAAGCTTGAGAGAGGACTTTTTGTTTTATATTTTTCTGAGTAATCATCCAACAGAGTGCTTCATGTACATTTAGTACTCAAATAATACCCAGTGAATGAACAGATTCCTAAAAACAATAAAAAATAATGTAGTGATGCAATTCATTGAGAAACAATAGGCTTATACTGTCTCTGAAACTTAACTCAACCATGCTCAGCCATAATGAAATTTGGAGGCAAATGGATAAATAACAGTGGTAAGTATAATATACAAAGACTATTTAATAAAAAATGAATGAATAAATGAATGAATTGTTGAAACTGAACTACTGTGTGGACATTAAATCACAGGATGCTAAATATCCACATGAAAAATTTATATTTGCTATTAATATATAAAGATTTATATATTGCCAAGTATTTATGTTTGTTATTAAAATTCAATCACATGTTTCAGTTACATCCAAATATCTTGATATCAGGGTGAAGTTAGCCAAATGACTGGTTATCTACTGCATGTTTCATTTTAATTGAGTCTACTTCGAGATTGTGAGGTCTGAGCCACTCTCGAGGACACAATGGGAGGAAGAGCAATCCCCATGAGCAGCCCTGGGTGCCTCAGGAGCTCAGGTTGCAAACAGAACTTCGATGTCACCATGGCCATTGCAGATTCACAGTGAAGAAATCATTTCAGAGTTGGTGTTTTTAGATTCCATCATAATAAAATCGACCTTTGAAATTTTCCAAGACCTTTATCTCATAGTTTTTAATTCATGAAAATTGCATTATCACTTAAGTTAGGTATATATTCTTCTCAGGGGTACAAAGTCCAGCTGGTGGCCAATTACATTATAATCTGTTGAAAAAAAGTTTGTAATAAAATATCTGATCAGTGAATATTTGTACTGTGTATGCGTTATGCTAATACATGGCGACATGTATGCCTAGTCAGAGGTGCATGTGTGCCACACACATCAATGCTGTTCAGGCTCTTCTCTCTTGTAGATTTACAACCAACCTGCTTTCAGTGCTTTCTGCATTTGGGGGGCAAAATCCCTTATTCAGAAATTTCTAATATTCAAATTTACGTATATCTAGAAGTTAGTCACCAAACAGAAGTTAGTTACCCACCACTAAGCATTTTTTATGCAGATTTTATGGGGTTGCACTAAGGCAGGCATTACAAATCTATGGTGTGCCAATTTGTTGCTGCTTTTTAGTATATTGACTGCAGAATTGTGAAATAAAAGAATTTCTCACCCCAAGCCATGAGTTGAATGCAGCAATTCAAAAAGTTCAAGAGTTCTACTAGCTATGCAACTAAATGTGAACATTTCTCTCCCCTTAGAATACTACTTTTTGTATGATATTTTCCTGTAACCCCGGGAAGGGAAGATTAAGTAAATAATGAATAAACATGTCTCATTGAAGTGACTTCGACGTTTCATCTCAGTTTACGCATTAATTAGGTAAGGTTGTTCCAGTCCCCCAAAAGGGTCTTTTCTCCCTTTAAGCAACTAGACTGAAATATAGTATAAAAGTGTATGAACACTCTGTTAAATGCACAGATTTAACCCTGCTGTTTTGCTCCTAATCATTATTAATTGCCTCCAGTGGTGGACATTAATTTCCCGATTGCAGCAACATGTATCTTGAGCTTGGGCATATCCTAATACATCAAACGGGACAGGTGATATAATTCAGTTGGTCACAGCTGGAAAGGAGACAGCCACCCACATGCAGGCAGTCTGTCAACCTTAGTTACATTGCAGACTCCACCACGGCCTCCAAAACAACATTGTACGCTTATCTCTGGGGATAACTTTACAAGAACTATGGCTGCTTGATGCATCCTATTTAATCTGTTATTGTCTTAACAGCTACAAGAATCAAACAGTTGAAACTCAAAACTCTGAATTTGCTTCTAGTCTTTGAAGGGGGAATAACAGAGACGTATGGTCAGACTCATGGTACAGATAAAGTGATAAGTACTTGGTTCAGAGTGGATGATATTTTAAGATAAATGTCCCCCAAGGATTTAGAGTGAGCTCCTGATAAGGTTTACTATGACGTGACTTCAGGGCCCTGCCTTGTTTTGTGGACCTTTAGGAGATCTTGACAACTTGCCTATGTACCTCGTGTTTGCATGTGACTAGCTCTTGGGAATAAAGTCTTTAGCTTTATCTTTTTTGAAGATTAGCTTACTGCTCCTTAGTGGTAACACAGAAAACAGGTAGGTTGGGTAGTAGAGTCCTCAGTCGTATGGCTGAGAAAAGTGAGAACGTGATGAGGCTGTGTGGCATTAGGAGCCAACATCAAACCTATGACTAGGACTCAGTTCCTGAATTTTGTCCCATGAGCCAAAGGGCTCTCTCTGGCAGAGTTATTTCCTTTTCCTCTACCAGATTCATTCTAGGTTAGTTAGGGAAACACAAATCAAAACCACAATGAGGTATCACCTCACGTCCATTAGAATGGTCTTGATCAAAAGAAGAGAAAATATTCCTGACTAGTGTGGCTCAGTGGGTTGGGTACATGTTCTGCAAACTGAAAGGCAGCCAGTTTGATTCCCAGTCAGGGCATACGCCTGGATTATAGGCCAGGTCCCCAGTTGGGGATGTGCAAGAGGTAACCAATCGATGTTTCTCTCCCTCTCTTTCTCCTTCTCTTCCTCTCTCTCTAAAAATAAATAAGTAAAGCTTTTATTTTTAAAAAGAACAGAAAATAAGTATTGGCGAGGATGCAGAGAAATTGGAACACCAGAGAACTGTTGGTGGGAATGTAAAATGGTGCAGCTGCTGTAGGAAACAGCATGGTGGTCCCTCAAAAAATACAAGTACCGCTGGTCCAGAAATTCTCCTTCTAGGTATATATCTGAAAGAATTGAAAGCAGAAGCTCGAAGAGATATTTGTACCTCCATGTTCACAGCAGTATAATTCAGAACAGCCAAGAGCTAAAAACAACCCAGATGTCCTTCAATAGATGAACGGATAAAGAAAATGTAGTCATACATGTAATGGAATACTATGCAGCCTTAAAAATAGGGAAATCTTGTCACACGCTACAACATAGCCAAACCTGAAAGTCATTGTGCTAAGCAAAAAATAAGCCAGTCACAAAAAAGACAATTGCTATATAATTCCACTCGTATGAAGTATCCAAAGTATTCAAAATCACTCAAACAGAAAGTATAAAGGACGGGGAGAGAAGTGGTAGGGGAGTGGCATTAGTGTTCACAGGGTATAGAGTTTCAGTTTTGCAAGCTGAAAAAGTTCTACAGATCTGTTGTGCATCAGCATGAACATATGCATTACTGAACTGTACACTTAAAAATGGTTATAATGGGACATCTGGCCAAGATGGAGGTGTAGGTGGATACACCATGCCTTCTTGCACAACCAAAAGAAAGACAACAACAAATTTAAAAACAAAAACAACCAGACCTGCCAGAACACCAAACTGTATGGTAGTCCGACAACCAAGGAGTTAAAGAAGAAACATTCAGACCAGTAGGGGGGAGGGGGGAGACAGGCAGCCAGGCAAAGAGGACTCACAGTAAGGCGGAGGCTGGTGGACCAGGTGAGGCAGCAGCTGGCAGACTGGGTGGTCCCACATTTGCATGCAGATAAACCTGAAGGAACTGGGGAGCAAGACACACCACACAACTCAGGGTTCCAGTGTGGGGAAATAAAGCCTCAAGACCTCTGACTGAAAAAACCTGTGGGGGTTGAGGTGGCGGGAGAAACTCCCAGCCTCACAGGAGAGTTTGTTGGAGAGACCCACAGGGTCCTAGAACATACACAAACCCACCCACCCAGAAATCAGCACCGGAAGGGCCCAATTAAATTGTGGGTAGCAGGGGAAGTGACTGGAAGACACAGAGGGCTGAACAAGAAGTATTGTTCCCTCTCAGACCCCTCCCTCACATATAGTGTCACAATGCAGTGATGCGGGTTGCCCCGCCCTGGTGAATATCTAAGACTCTGCCCCTTGCTACGTAACAGGAACAAGACAAACAAAAATGGCCCAAATGAAAGAACAGAACAAAGCTCCAGAAAAAATTCAAGTAAGCAATGAAGAGATAACCAACCTATCAGAATCACAGTTCAAAACACTGGTAATCAGGATGCTTACTGAATTGGTTAAGTATGGTCCAAAATTGAGGAAAAAATGAAGGCTATGAAAAGTGAAATAAAGGAAAATGTACAGGTAATCAACAGTGAAGGGAAGGAAACAGGGACTCAAATCAATGGTTTGGAGCAGAAGGAAGAAATAAACATTCAACCAGAACAGAATGTAGAAAAAAGAATTTTAAAAAATGAGGAGAAACTTAGGAACCTCCAGGACAACTTTAAATGTTCCAACATCTGAATCACGGGGGTGCCAGAAGGAGAAGAAGAGGAGCAAGAAATTGAAAACTTATTTGAAAAAATAATGAAGGACAACTTCCCTAATCTGGCAAAGGAAATAGAATTCCAGGAAGTCCAGGAAGCTCAGAGAGTACCAAAGAAGTTGGACTCAAGGAGGAACACACCAAGGCACATCATAATTACATTAGCCAAGATTAAAGATAAGGAGAGATCTTAAAAGCAGCAAGAGAAAAGGAGACAGTTACCTACAAAGGAGTTCCCATAAGGCTATCAACTGATTTCTCAAAAGAAATCTTGCAGGCAAGAAGGGGCTGGAAAGGAGTATTCCAAGTCATGAAAGGCAAGGACCTACATCTAAGCTTACTCTATCCAGCAAAACTTTCATTTAGAATGGAAGGGCAGACAAAGTGCTTCCCAGATAAGGTCAAGTTAAAGGAGGTCATTGTCACCAAACCCTTATTATATGAAATGTTAAAGGGACTTATCTAAGAAAAAGAAGATCAAAAATATGAACAGTAAAATGACAATAAACTCACAACTATCAACAACCTACCCCCTCCCCCTGCCGAAAAAAAGAAAGGAAACAAAAACAAACTAAGCAAACAACTAGAACAGGAACAAAATCACAGAAATGGAGATCACATAGAGGGTTATCAGCAGGGAAGGGGAGGGGGTAATGGGGGAAAAGGTACAGGGAATAAGTAGCCCAAATGGTAGGTAGAAAATAGACAGGGGGAGGTTAAGGATAATATAGGAAATGTAGAAGCCAAAGAACTTATATGTATGACCCATGGACATGAGCTAAAGGGTGTAGGGGAAAGTTGGTGGGAGAAGGCGAGCAGGGTAGAGGGGAATAAATGGGGGGAATGGGACAACTCTATAGCATAATCAATAAAATACATTTTTAAAAAATGATTATGAGGGTAAATTTAATATTATGTGGGTTTTACCACTATAAAAATGTGGATAGATATATAAATAGATAGAAAAGTTTAGAAGAATACCCCACACAATGTTAACAGTGAGAGTTAGAATTATGGGTGATATTTTCTGTTTTTTTTTTCTTCTTATATACCTATACTTGTAATTTTTCTCTGTAATGATATATATTAGAAGTCTGTCCAGATTAGTTTTTCATAGTAACTATATTTCATAAAAATAGCCCACAGTCCATAGGTGTCTTGTCCAAAACAGAGAAAGAGTGAGCAGTAAAACTAGGAGGAGCGCGAGTCAGCCGCTCACCCGGTGGGGCAGCGAACACAATAGCCAACAGCGCTCCTCTCCTGCTCTGCATTCATACACACAGATTGCTGCGTAGCAGGATTGACTGGATCCTCTCCAGAGAAGCATTCTTGGGATTTTCCTCACCAACCTCCTCACCCTCAATGCCCAAAGTCAGACCATTAAGTGGGACATGACTGCTCCTGGCACTTTCTTTCCCTTCTGTTCTGTCTTTTATCACAACCTTCCTCTTTTTCATCAGATTATAAACTCCTTGAGGGTAGGAGCCATGTTTGCTGCGTTTGTGTGCTTCCCAACACAGCATGTGCTCACAGTGACCCCTGCAGGGAAAGCTGCTGGGTGAGTGACAGTGATGAATGAGTGAGTGAGTGTGGGAATGAATGAATGAGGTGATGGCAGAACTCTCATCAACAAACCAAGACGGCTAGGGTAGCATTTGTCTCATGAGTTCTGGGTTGGTTCTTATTTTATTCAAAACAGCGATCCTTAACCTTACGACTTCTCTTTGATCACTCCAATTTTTATTCCTTGCACTTAGCAAGAATTATAATAAGAATTATAAATTTTGTAACTGTGTCATCTCAGTTCCATATTTCAAATACGAATATGAATCCATTTTTACCTCAGTAAAGGCAAATTTCCATCACTTCAATTTGCTTTAGCATGGATCTCAGACGTTTTATATCCAGACAGGATGCATGTATTATAAAACGATCTTCTATTTTAGGTCTCCAACCGGGTCTCTAGGGGAAAAGTTGTAGGTGGGTCCTATTTTATACATTAGAGACGCCTCTTTGTGTGAATAAATTTTTCATAAATCAAATTATAGTTTGAATGTCATAGGGGTGTCACTGTTCCAAAGGAACTTTTTAGAAGGTTTCCGTAGAACAAGCTTTTCCTATCAGTTAACCAGACATTTGTGCAGTATGTAAATTTTCTATTTCAGATTTTCTAAAAGTGATGCATGAGATTTTATCTATCAATTATCTCGTAAGTTTTTAAAAAGACACGAAATACATTCACAGCTTCTGCTTGTAAGGCTTGAATAAATCAACCCACCACAAAGACTGGGGATTTCATAAGACAAATCCCTGGCTCATGATGACTGCCACACTGTCTTTGCTTTCATCTCCCCTGCTTTTCCAGAGATGATTCTTGCAGGATCCAGGCCTGAGCACTAATTTCTTCCAGGCCCTCCCTCCACCACAGTTTATTTCTTTCGTATTCTGCTTTCTCTTGGGAGAGTTTCAGTTCCGCTGCTAAGCCGGCCTGAGATGCCTTTGTCAGTTTTAACTCAGGGGCCTGGCTTGGCTTTTGCAGTTGGCCCCCTGCAAGATTTGCCGCCCATCGCCTCCTTGAGAAGAGGTCCGGTGCTCAGTGTTTGGACCGTTTTCCACTGACGTGGAGGTGAGAGTCTCAGCCAGGCCAGTGATGAAGGGCTTCAGGTGACAGATCTGCCATGTGCTGCCTCCAATCAGGAGCTCCTCTGGGGTTGCTGTCAGGGACTCATGCATGACATTTTTGTTATCTAGGCAGAAAGTGTGTTTGGGTTAAACTGCCAGTGTCACCATGTCACTGAGTTCTCTGCTGAGGCTGAGACAGGCATTCCCTATCAGTGATAGCTACAGCAGACGGGGATCAGCTGCCTCTCCAAGCAGCCAGCTTTCTGCAGCCCATGTTTACAGGGCATCGCAGGCGGCCAGGACTGGAATTAGCATTCTCTCTGAGCCTGCAAGGAACAAAGACTGCTCTGGAAGACGCACACGGAGAAGAGAGCATCACAAAACATCTTGTGATTTCAGAGATGCCTTTGCAACAGCGTGCAGTCACGCCTTAATCACTGGAGTTAAACTTGGAAACTAGACTTTGATGCAAATGTTGTTTCCATTTTGGGGAACACATTCAGGAGGAGCTAATAAATAATCCATGAATGCTAATCTTTTTAAGTCATTTCAAAGGGATTAAGTCAGCCTGGGTAATTGTAAATGCAGTGGCTCAGCCCCAGCTCCATTAAAATGGAAAGGTGTGAACTGATTAGACACTCAACTGCTTTTGATAGAAGTCTTAAATTCAAATGCCACATCATTTGTTTTTTAGCAAATAGAGTAATTACAATAATATTTTCTTCATTTTTAAGGTCAGATCTCTTAAAGTCTGCATGCCTGTGCCCAATTTAAATGCAGCCAGAAACACTTTCCTTGCATTCATTGATTAAATGTGTATGTAGCTTAAAGGTAACATCCACCCTCTTTTTCTCTGGAGATAAATAAATAAATATTCCAGGTGTCTACAAGGTTGGAGGGGAGAGTTGTAACATTTTTTCTCATCTCAGATATTATTAGTGAAACTGAAATTAACCTGATTTTTCACGCTAGTAACTCTTCTTGCTGAGAAATGTAGCTTTGTTTCTATTCTTACTGCCATAGCGACACACCTATAGTGAGCTTAGTTTTTAAAACAATGAGAAAGGAAATCACTCAATTGTAATGTCAATACTTCTAATTCTTGTAGCATCACTACCTAAAGCAAACTTTGTAAATACTTATCTCTTGGGGATTGTGCTACATTGACAAATAGGTATTTTTTAAGATTTTGGTGAATACCTGAGAAGTTTCTTTTAAGAGAAAACTACACAAGACTTTACTGTTTTAAGTAGGCCTGGCATTTTAAATGAGCCAGAAACAAAATTAGCAACTGATCTCTGCTCGCTATAAATTAAAAGGCTTGCCTCCTTCCTCCTGGCTGTCAGGAGTTAGCTCCGGAAGTGAGTCGCTGTGCAGAAGTTAGGTGACAGAGCCGGAAGCAGTCCATCCATTTGCTATAACTGGACTCAGAAACTTTTAGGTACTCTTCTGGGCTCTCAAAATACTTAAATTTCCTGCAAGCAAGCAGCTGTCTGGGTCAGAATTATAGCAAAACAAAAGGATTCAGTGCAGTTCAACAAAACCAGGTGATACTGACGAGACGGGAACCACTAACTTCACTGGGTTGCGCCTGGGCAGAGCTCTAACCGGGTTTATCTTGATTACGGGAGAGCACCTTCCAAAATAAGTATCTTCAGAGTCTGGATCCATGGCACCCACGTGTTCAGCCCTCAGGAGGAGCCACTCACATTTTATTTGTCATCTCTTTATGTATTAGAAAGAAAATGTAGGGGTGAAGGGAGCAAAGGATAGACTTGGAAATGTTTGAATAGGCTAAGAGGCTGAGCAGAGGCAGCCTCTCACCGCTGCGCCCCCAACACAAAGAGTGGGTCTGCCCTTGAGTAACCCCGTCTTGGCCGGGTGACCTTGGATCCACAATTTGTCTTCTCCAAGGCTCAGCTTTCTCATCTGTGAAACAGGATAATAATATTACTTCCTTCCCAAAATTGTTAGGAGAGTTAAATGAGCTAATGGATGTAAAATAAAGGCCATTCACAGTGTTCGATACTTAGTAAGAGCTAAGTGATCATCAGTCATAGATGTGCAAACCCTCTACAAATAGGCCATAGGATGAGAGAGGGTTTTAAAGGCCGTCTAACCCAGCATCGCACACGCATCCCACTGCAAACTTGACTCTGTTGGCGCAGAGCAGGCATTACGGGAGACATGTTTAGAGAGCAGTGAAAAGACTCACTCAAAGGGAGGGTTTGAAGATAACCTTGACAAAGAATTTTGAAAGTCAATATAACAAAAAATGGAGCTGCTTGAGGTAAATGTTCCTTCGTGGGACCCTCTGTGACACACTCTGAATGTCAATTTCAGGCCTGACCTGACTGCCAGCTGTAGAACCCAAGGAAAAATCATGGCAGGGGTGTGAGGTCATGTGGCCTTGACCTTGTGAGGACAGTGGGTCTAGAAGGAGAAACGAGGAAGACTCTGAGGTTTAAAGAGTGAATTTACAGGGTAGAGCATGAGACAGAAAGTCGGGGGTTGAAGGCTCTGTGTTTTCAGTCCAAGCAGAAATTCATGCAGGCCGGGTGATGAACGTTTCTGCAAGGGTTTTCAAGGTTGGGTTGTCCTTTCAGCTTGCACTAATCTGATTGCCTTTGTCTCTGTGTTCTTCCAGCAGGATAGTTATCTCACGTAGACGCACATACCTATGAATTCTGTATTCCTAGGAGTGAAATATATAGTTTCCGATGTTTATTGAATACTCACTGTGGGTGTGCCAAGTACAAAATTAACTTATTTAGCTCTCACAACAACCCCGAGAGGCAGATACTATCATTATCCCCATTTCACAGATGAGGAAATTAAGACACTGAGAGGCCAAGTAGCTCTTTGAAAGCTACTCAAGGAAGTGAGGAAGTAGGGATTTGAACCCAGGCAATCTGGCAGCAGAGTCCTAGCCCTCGATGCCTGGGAAGGGATGCATACTGCCCCGTTTGCCCAAGGTCATAGCTAAGTGGTGATTGGGTTGAGATTCAAACCCAGCTCAGACAGCAAACCTCGGGTTCTTTCCTTCCTTCCACAGCTGACCCCAGAGACAACACTAGCAATCCCAAACCACGTTCGACCAAGAGGCCAAAGGGCAACTCTTTGGAGTAAAAGTTCTCCAGGGTTCAGAGAAGCAACTTTGCATTGTAACACAGGGTAACATTAAGCAAATTCTTCTCTTTGTAGATTATAAAACTTATATATGAAAGGCCCTTTCAAAAAATATTTATTAGATTTAAAAAAAATATTGTATCTACATATGTGTGTGCCCACAGGTGTACGTGGGCTTCCCACCAAGATGACAGGCTACAGCTGTTTATAGCAGGCCATCTGATTATTGCCCATTTCATTGATGGAAGAATCTCACAAAAACTTCATAGATTCCAGGACGCAAATCTGCAAAACTTGGTAGATATAGAAGAAATTACCCAGTATCAAGAAAAGGCATCTAACCTTAAAAGATTGAAAAAACAAAAACAAAAATGAACCAACCAACAGTTAAGTGCCCACTGTCTCTTGCTGGGTTTCTCCTGGCTGCACCCCATCCCCTTCTGCTCCACACGTCAGGAGCAGGACTTACCTGACAAGCTGAGGGATTGAGGGATGGCAAAGTTTCCAAATGAAACTGGTGATGTATTGGTCTGCTCACATCAGTTTGCAGGAAGGGGCCAGAGTGAAGAGGTCCGCTCACATCCTGTTTGCCTGGGACAGCCTCACTTTACCCATTCCCTCCTACCTCGCACTAACAGCATGCCCTCCTTCACTCGGTGTCTGGGTTTGGATGACAAGTGATAGGGTCATCATAGTCTAAAGCAAAGCCTGTGTCCTGCTAGACCCAAGAAAGAGAGCCGGCCCACTCGCTCATACACACAGCAGCCATGGTCTGTCCCTAAGCATGCTGTCTCTGAGCAATCATGGAAATGTCTTAGTCCTCTTATTTCACCTTGGGTCTCAGTCAGTCCTCCCTGTCCTTTCCATCCCTCCTTCCCACTTCCCAAGGCTAAGACCAGCTTCACTAGTCCCAGAATCTCACGCCTCCCCAATGACCTGCTCGAGGGCCATGAAACTTCTCACAGTAGCTCAAGCTTCAGGTGCGTTCCTGGATGAAGGGGAGAAACCGCGGGCTCCAGTGGCCCTGTAACAATGTCTGACAAGATAAGCTGGTTCCTGGAGTGGAGTGAAGCTGTGTGTAGAGAAGACATTTGACCCACTGTTGATACCAGCACACCACACAAATAGGAAGTTATGGGCTTGGAGTCTGAAAAAAGAAAAGAACACACACATG